>JAMKCH010055526.1:0-143709 GCA_023653785.1 Ophioderma brevispina | reverse complement strand
GTTTATACAGGTGGGGGGAAAATATGTAGTGGGGGAAAAATGGTGTTTTAATTATAACCCTTCATGTTAGTACCTTTCAAGGATTACAGAAGGTATAAGTTGCCCTACCTGAGTGTTATAGTCAAAAGTTACACATTAAACTGTTCAGGTCACTCTGGGGGTAAAATTTCAGGATTCATCGGTTTGTTCTAAAAACTGTGGCGCACGTCGGAGATTCTGGTCCCGCCATCATATGCTCCAGGACCATGACCAGTCTTATTATCTCTAAGGCGAATGCTATTCAAAATTAATATTTTTCTAACTTCAATCCCGAACTCTGATGGTTTTATATTCCAATCTCCAACTATAAATTAAATAAAAATCATAAACCTACATTTTGTTTTTCCCTGGAGTGGATGTCGAACCCAGCGAACCTTTAGATACAAGACGAGCGCCCACAGACACCGCAAGCAATCCGAGCCGCCAGGAAGTAGTTCTTTTTAATACTTCAATATAAACATTACTGACTATCAGCGCAAACATAATAATGATAAGGCCCCTATGAACGATATTTGAAAATATTGCTCCTGGAGCATGGATTTCGGGCCAAAATCTCCAGAAGTCAAACGGTGCAAGATTGGTTCTCTTATACTGTACAGAAGCCGAGAATATAAAGGTCGCGTGTCAATGACGTTTTGATAAGAATAAGAAGGCAAATATGGCCATGGTCCACATGGTCTATGGGAGACCACCAGTCATATCTCCAAAAGTCTCACTTTGGAAAGTGAAACACAGAATCTATATACATTTTTTCTTATTTAGTATGAACCCAATGAACGATTTTAAAATAGTTTAACAAAATCGGACCATTCTTAAATAATGACCTTGAACTTTCTGAGTCTATTGTACTAAAACAATGGGTCGTAGATAGGGCAAAACTATACCTTTTTCGAAACCGTATTAGCATCCGAAAGACTGGTATAAATTTTTAAACAATGTAAAAAACACTTATTGTTTACCATGTACAATTATGCTCTTTTATAAAACCCCCAAGACCACCTTTTAAAAAATGACACTCCATATTTTCGATTCTCCATGAACTTTCTGTATGGAAAACATGGTGTCAATTGGTATATGAAAAAAAACTAACACAAAACATCCATCATTTCCCCATGTACTATGACATCACGTAAACTTGTCTGTAATCATGTTCTACCTCTTTTTTAATCAAAGCAAACATTTGAGCAATATTCGAGCATATAAGATATTTTTTATTGACTCACATTATACACTTACTGTGGTAACGTTTCACTGCGCCTATGGATTAAAAGAGGTGTAGGTTGCTATAGCTATAAGGACAATTTTACATAGTACCCGCCTTAAAATAAGGTTTTATCTGGGGGTAATACTTACGAATGCAACTCTTCCGAAATGGCCCCCGCCCCCCCCCCGGCCATGTCTCACCTGATGGAGAAAAGTTCATTGGGGTGAACACCAAAGCTGTCACCTTCGAGCCTAGTTTATCCTTTTAAGATAAGACTCCTGATATATCTCCCTCTGTGAAGGTACTTAATAGTAAAAATTCACCTTATGCCGTATCTCTAGATTAGTGTTTTCTGAGGTTCTCTGGGCTTTGGACCAACTTTGGCGGGTTAAATCTGGTTTTGTGAGCGCTCAACAATCCCACTTCCTCAGAGCATAGTGCTGGAGTTGCTTGTAGCTTCATCTGTCTGAATGCCTTTGGACTTTCATAGCTCAAAGACATAGCTCGCTCTAAGTGCAATCTTGGCTGCTGTATCGGTTATAGCCTTTCTCTTTCTTTAGGAATGCCCAAAGGATGCCAGGTATTTGTTGATGATGTAATTGGCAGAACCCTCTGTCAGCTCTATTTTGGTAGAAAAGATGGTGATATCGGTCTCTTAGCTGTCTCCGTGACTTTCCTGGAGGGAACACTATTTGTTTTGTGTTCCTCATCCATCAGGACTATCCCGTCATTGGCCTTCTTCATTATGTTGGTTGGCTCTCTGTCTTAGTCATTGGTAAGACTGGGATTTCGATAGTGTACCATCAGCTGTCGAAAGTGCCTATTGTAGGAGAGGGAGTTCATATGGATGTTTGTGTGATTTGCTCTAGACCTGTGGAATTTGCTTTCAGTGTTTTGGTCAGGCACTGTTTACTTCCGCTTTGTAAGAGTAGCTACAACCACCATTGATGATGTGGAACAGTGTATACAATGACATGATGACATATATAATTGGCAGAGTCCCAGATTGGTCTTGCCCCACAGTTTCAGATTGGCAGGGGGCGTATTAAATCAGTACCGGGGTAAATTTGAAATCGAGTCAAATAGAGTTTTTAATGTACACTAATGTGTTGGTTCTTTTTAGTATTAAAAAGTATAATAATTGCCTATGATCTAACCTTTTTAGTTTACGAGCGTTATATGCCCCATTATGTTTCAGGTCATCCTGGTGTTAAATTTACTCGATGCGCAGATTTTGTTGAAACGGTGACAAAATGTACGTAATTGCATTGCTTGTTTCAACTCATTTGACACCACTTTCCATCAACGTCACTCCGGCCTTAAACCCCATAATGCCTTGAACCTTTAAGCCCTAGTATCTCTGCTCACTATCTGGATAGACTAGACAAACTATACCCTTATTTTAATCCTCTCATCCATACGATATTTTGGTGTCTATCATTACATCTGATTTTCAATTTACCCCTGGACAACTTTCCCCCTAGTCTGAAAATTTGATCCGGTCTTTTCTGACCCGTTCGAATTTTAACACTGCAATGATACTGCCTTAAATAGTTTCGTAAGTCACATTGAAATGGGTTAAATTCCCTGTTGCATTTTGAATTTGACAGAATTAATTAGGATGGAGGTACAGTTTTTTACGTATGACAATCGCCCGGATAAGAAATGAATGAACGCCCTCTATAGTTTCCATTAGAACTGATGGAACTTGTAAACGTGTAGCATATAAAGTGACATGCCAAAGTTTACCCGTTTGCTGGTTTTATCAAAAATTCCCACTTTACAGAAATACCCCAAAGTCGGGTTTTATGTCACATTTTTATAATACCGCTTCAATGGACAATGAAAATTTCCATATTTGAAGCCCTTTCCACCACCAAGAACCACAATTAGTGGAAGCGGTTGGACGGCAAAAGTGGTCGACACGCCTCCCCTCGGTACCCCAAAAACGCACCCACTTCTATTCTATAAGATAGTAATAAATAATTTAAAAAATGATGTTTTGGTCAAAAACTTTGGTGGCAGGGGGTTTATTTTGGGTCAAAAAAATCACGTTTTTGACTAAAAACTTAAGAATAATCAAGATTTATTAATTTCTTAGCAAACCAAATTTTAAATCATCATCAATCATCTTGACATTATATTATAGGATTTCTGTTGTTTATACAATATACTAAAGGGTCTAGAATTTTTAAACCCCAAAATCACCTTTTTTCCTAAAAAAGCATCCCTTTTTATTTGCACATGTAACCACATTGAGTATTACCTGAACCCTTTTATGCATCTGTAGAAACCTATATCCCATAAAAATAAGATACGATAAAAATAAGATTGTAATATTTTACCTTAAAAAATATAAAAAATATATTTCGCCTAACTTGCATCCCAAATTTTCATTTTCGGCATCGAAATCCATCCCTGCCACCAAATAGTTTCAACCACAACCATCGTTTTCTTAAATCTTAGATAGTTATCCTTGCAATAAAGGTGGTTGTGTTTTTGTTGTACGTTGGGATGGTAACTCGAAAACTAGAGCACTTTTCAAGGTCGGCCGCTCCGCTAAATCCCTTGATAAATGATGGCGCTATTACTCACGGTCGCACGTGTCTAAATAGGCTCTCCTCACCCTCCCTCTGAATACTGGAGTTAAAGATTACTACTAGTGTTTGAATAAAGATCATTATATTCTGAATGAGCACCTAATCCTTTTTACAAATCAATTCCACCTTCCGTATATGTTGTTGCATTTTGATATTCTCATCAATCACCTTTCCAAGAAATTTTAATCCATCCTGTCAAAGCTGAAAGAATTTTCGAATAGTATAATTTTCCCATACACTCCAATGCTAATTTTTCACTCAGATTTGCGGATTAAGCAATAGACTGGAGCCAATACACGGAGTGTTGCGACGACTGATATTTTTAGAAACATATATATGAATGGCGTTCTGGTTTTTGGGGTGGAAAAACCTCATTTTTGCTTTTTTGTTTTCTGGGGGGCCGGAACAGTAAATGGAATTGCCAAACACAACGAACTTTTTACATGCACACCATACCATATCACTATAGGGTAAGGCAATGCTAATCTACAAAGGCTCTGTTCCAGTACCTCGGATGAAACACATGTTAACAATAGCTGACCATGCACGTCCTGGGTATCATAAATCATACTAACATACGTGATGTATTTTGCTCATACAAATGTTGACTTGAAAGCTATTGAAACTGCTGCGCCATGGGAATTGTATTTTATTAGCTCATAGTTTAAGTTTTAACTGGCTCTGCATATAAATAGCGCGGTCCAGGCTATTTTGTTTGTATTCCAGAGTCTGCTTGGTGTGAAGACTGTTACATAATCCAAATCTGTAAGCACATACGCTAGATAGTATTTGTATTGTTATAAAGGGCTGCCTCTGTAGCCTCTTTGTAGCTTATGACGGACAAAAGTCTATCTATAGGCGTCACTTACAACTCCATGAAAAGTCAGCTATGCAACATCTTCCTGTTTCTTCATATAAGAAATCAATGGTCATTGAAATGAGCCTGCTCTAAGCTTTTGCTTTTTGTCAGAGAGCATGCCCCTGAGTTTCTCAGACTTGTTCTCATTTTTTCTTGAAACAAGTGTATTTTGGATAAAAAACCCCTTGCGTACATGTTAAAGTAGTTGTCAAACACACCGCAAAATTTATGGTGAAACATAACTTTATGATTATAGAGGGCCCTCCTTCTCTCCTTATCCGGCGATGTCCTACCTTGCTAGTCCTAGAATACATTGGGAAACACCAGGAATAAATAAACCCAGCTGATTTGTTTTTCCAGGATAGTTTTTAAAGTTGTAGCAGCAACATAAAGTCCTTCAAATCCACAAGTTTCCTCCTTGTGCTACTTACCTTCCTTTATTGTTATGAATAAGCAAATTTTTTATGTCATCATGGGTACATTTTGCAGAATGGTCCGATTTTTAAATAACTAATTCCAATTACTCGTTTATATTTGTTGTACTGTTCCATAGTATGACAAAAAAGTTTCATTCGCTCTATCTACATTTTTTAATTTGACCTTATTGGGCAGTGGCTATGACCTCCATAGACCATGTAGTAATCTGGTCACAAGAGCCAGGCTGTAACTAGCAAGGAAATTACTTAAACTGTTTAAATATACCTTTTCAGTTCATAACAAAGAAACTAAGACATTGACACACTTGATACCCAACATGAGCATGAACCATTATTTCCATAATAGTTAACCAACAATAAATGCTAGACATGACAAACTGTGCTTTTTTAATTCTTATGACATGACAAAAGCGTTAATATTAATTTGAACAAAATTGGAACATTTTATCGGTAAAACCGATTTCCATTTTTTTCCTGTTATGTGGTCGAATTGATGTACCCCATCAATTACATGAGTTTTGGTAAAAGATTCCACCGGCAAAGTTGTTTTCAGAGGGGACCCCCCCTCCTTATACCCTAACGGGAGTGCAAAAGACCTTATACACTTAAGTGTTAAGATAGCGAATTCGAATGAAATAAAACCTACGAATTTCACAACAGTTACAGTAGATTCAACCCATCGTGTCACCAGAGGAAAAGTTTTGGACAGCGTCGATTAGTTGGGAGAGGAGGCAGAAAAAGAAAACATGTGGCGTGATTCACCTGTTTCATGAAAGAACTAAGCTATAATCTGGCCTTCATGTTGACTTCATTTTCACATGGAGAGTGTAAAGACTTTTGTGTTCCTTTGTATAAAAACACGTGCGCTCAAAAGTCAGTAACATTAATTCACCTGTTACATTGAATACCACTGAAGTAAATACGATTAGTCAGAATGCTTTGAGAGTTAATGTAGCAAAAAATGCGCTTACGTTGACTTGAATGCTTTCATTAAGCATATAATTGATTTTCTCTGGTATCGGATTCCATGTTTCAATAGATTTAGAGTGGAATTTTAATTTCCACGCCCTCAACATGCCCCTCATTCAATGCCCATACCTTCAGAAAAGTACTAGAGGTGACACAATGGGTTGAATCTACTATAGTACAGCTTGTACACAGTTGGTAATTTAATCCGATCGGCATTCGAACTTGTATCTTTTAAACCTGCCATCATTCAATTTTTTTAATAAACATTTGCATTATTTTGTTAACAACATCAACATATTCACATTTGCTTGAACATGCCTTCACAAAAATAACACAAACACAACCCCCAACAAAAACGCGTTACCCTTTACTTTATGCTCCGTTTCCATAGTAATTTTCCCCGTGTAAAATGAAACCGGCATTTTGGGGACCGGGGGAAATATTACTCGCGAATGAACGAACCGCTTCACATGGAAATCTAAAATGAAGTTTGAGGGAACCATTATTCGCTCGTCTTTTTACTGACAAGAACATTTATTGAGGTGCACGTGAATGTCAGCTTAGATAACTTTAACATTACTCTGTTTCAGGTCTCTTTTCGTAATTTTTAGAATCCTACAAATTTTAAAATAATCTTGCTGCACAAGTAAACTATTAATATTTCAAGTTATGGTAGGATTGTAGAACGCTTTAATAATAGAAAGTGTACGCATAAGTAATGCGGTGTTTTGTTCTTCTATTTTGATAGGGTCTGTTTAATTCATCATTTAAATACGACTCCTAAGTGCTGGATCGGTTTACAACGTTTATTAATATCACCTGAGACTAATGTTAACAAAATTCAAAACATCAATAAGATATAATTCATCAAAAGGTCATCATTGCAGCCGCTATCTAATAACGTAAACGCATCGGAGTTTTGGTTAACATTTTTATTTCTTACTTTATCTTTTTTTTTTTTTTGCTTAGTTATGTTTTAAATATGGCATATATCAAATACATACTTTTAATTAAAGAAATGTGAGCAGTATTTTTATGTGAAAATTTCACTCATAGAATTGTTTTGCACTGGAATTTCCTATTGCAAAGAAAAAAAAACACCTTTAGTTAGTTGATTGGTTAGTTTGGTTAGTTGACATTAAATAACTTTCTTGTTTAAAGTATTACATTGTATTTAAAACAATTTTAGCGTTCAATTTGTGCTGGTACTGAAATTCATATTTGATTATTGCTATTGTGATTTGTTATTGTGGTAATAATCATTATATATGCTAACTTTGTATGAAAGAATCACATTTTTTGACGTTTTCTTTCTCAAAAAGAATATTTTCCTAAAACACCCACGTTATAAGGGATTTTAAATTAAAGCAATAACAGCACATTTTTGAAGAGCTCCCCCAATTTTCAAAATTTGATGTTTTTGCACAGTAATGTTGGTAATTGTCTAGTAAACTATACCTGCGAACGAGAATGCTCAAAAATGCGTATTTATCATAAAATAAGCGATTTTGTAATTAGAATTGGGACCCCAGAGTGTACCTAACGACAGAGCTGGAAATGCTAAGTTTCATGTCTGTCTATGATGAAATAGTGCCACCTCAAGAAAATGACCTCTAACTTGACTTGCCTGACCAATAAAACAACTAATGGATGGGCGTAGACACGTACATGGCGCTATTTACCGGCTATTTCATATTGGAAGGCCGTTTCCAGTAGCCGTTGACTTATTATCGGAGATCTCCGATATTAATTATTCTAATAACAAAATTCCTTCGTTTGCGACACATAGACATTTTCGAGCTTAGGTATAGTTTACTAGCCAGTTACCAATGCAACCCTGTAAAAATCTCAAAATTTTTGAAAAATTGGGGGCGTTCTTCAAAAGATGTGCTATTATTGCTTTAATGTTCTCGTGGGAAGGTCAACACAAAAACATGTGATTGGAAGCATTGATTGCTTGCAAATATCACTGAACTGGATAAACAATTGTCTGCTCTGCCTCTACTAAATTTAACAGTAGCCACATGCCAAGCAGAACCAATTTAGTAAATATGAGAAATTGAAGACTTTAACCCCTCCTTTTATATTCATTTTATTGGCCCATTTGACGGTAGTAAATTTGGGTTAGTAGAAAGATTTGTTTATTGCGAAAATAGATCTATAAAGCAGTGCAAACATTTCTCTAGTAATAACTTTAAAGACAGTAATGTGAAATAGGCAATTTATATACGTGGGAGTCATTTATATAAGTAGTGGGGGAAACTGTAATGAACAGATCTTTTGTGAGTTTGCAAATCCCGGATAAAATTGTGTGAATTTTGGTAACAAGTACTTTATACATTGATAATACAATTGGGGGGATGGAAACGCCACTTGCCACACCACACCCCTTTCATGGGCCCAGCTTTGATTTCAAAGGTACACAGGGGGTAAACTTTTTAAAATGTTCCGTTTGTTGTTGAAAAGCACACCATGATGCCTGTCTGGTTAAAAGGATTAAAAAGGTAAATAGTTTTTTTATACTACCTGAGACTTATAGTTTAGGAATTATGGGGCAAAAACTGTAAAAATGGTAAAAAAGTCCAATTTTTGGTTTGTACATAATAATGGGGTCAAAACTTAAAGTTGCTCCAATTGTTTGGTAAATTGTTCAAATTGTTTTGGTTAGTTAGCTCATAGAATGAATATAGAATAGTTATGACTATCTTACGTGTCTGGTTATTACCAAAATGGCGAATAAAGTTCAACAGCTCTGGCAGCCTATTGGATGTTCTATTGCCTGTTTGACCTATTTTGTTGAAAACGTGAGAACTAAGCATGCAGATAAGGCAAACTATTCCGTATTTCATCCGTTAAGCTAGGGCAACAATTTGCACCACATAATTAACTGAATCAAAGCAACTTTAACTTTTGACCCACGTGTCAACCAAAAATTGACTTTTCAACCATTTTGTACAATTTTTTTGCCACCTAACTCCCGGAACTATAAGCCATATATAGTGAAACTATACCTTTTGAATCCTTGTTACACGGAGGGGACCAACACCACAGTGTCTTTTTGAACACATTCAGAACATTTAAATTTTTTGACCCCGTTATAACCTTGAAACCCAAGCTGGGGGCCATTAAGGGGGTTGGCCAAGTGCTTCCCATCAATTTTATGGATTCTATCAATGCCTAAAGTAACTTGTGTGCAAAAATTCACAATTTATTATCCGGAAGCGCACCTCTTAAAATACAAGTCCCTGCTAAGTAATATTTTACACATGGGGACTTTAAATTCTGAATCCTAAGTAGTGGCACATGTTCCTCCTGACCCCGAAAGCTTAACGAGTCATATATCCGTACAGCATTTCAACGCTTCAATTGAAATAACTTTATTTAATTTACTGAATGGCGCATAGCAATCAAAGTAAACTGGAGCACATTTTAACCAGAGGACGGGCATATGACCTCATGAATGTTGGTTGGTGGAAAAGGCAGAAAAGCAGAATGAGCAGAATGAGCAGAATAAGCAGAATGGGCAGAATGAGCATAAAGGGTAGAATGGGCAAAAAAGCATAATGGGCAGAATAAGCAGAATAGGCGAAAAGGCCAGAAAATTGGTTAACTTGATTTATTCGTATTTGATTGTTCGCTTGTTCGTTTGCTTTTTAATGTTTTATGCAGACTATGCAGCTTATGCAATTATGCGTTTCAGCCCATCCTGTTCATTCTGCTTTTCTGTTCATCCTGCTCTTCTGCCCATTCTGCTGATTCTGCTTTTTCTGTCCATTCAGCTTTAATTTCTGCCTATTCTGTTTTTCTGCCCATTCTGCTCATTCTGCTTTTCTGCTCATTCTGTTTTTCTGCAAATTCTGCTCATTTTACACCAACCGTCACAAAAAGCCCAGGAACAATGTAATTCAAAATACTAAAAATAAAACCCCAAAAAGCAAATACAAATGGCATGTTTAGGAAAAAAATAAAATCAAAATAAAACAAATTTAAAAAAAAGACAAAACAAAAATTGCGGAAGAAAGAAATCCAAATACCTATCCAGCTACCTATTCATTTTTCCTGTCTATTCTGCCCGTTCTGCCTATTTTCCTTTTCTACCTTTTCTGACCAATCCGCTTTTTTGCACACTCTGATTACTCTCCTTTTTCTGCTTAATCTGCCCATTCTGCTCATTCTGCCCATTCTGCTTTTCTGCCCATTCTGAGCATTTTGCTCATCCTGCTCATACTTTTTTTTTTTTTTTTTTTTTTGAAAGCTTAACGAGTCATATATCCGTACAGCATTTCAACGCTTCAATTGAAATAACTTTATTTAATTTACTGAATGGCGCATAGCAATCAAAGTAAACTGGAGCACATTTTAACCAGAGGACGGGCATATGACCTCATGAATGTTGGTTGGTGGAAAAGGCAGAAAAGCAGAATGAGCAGAAAAGCAGAATGGACAGAATCAGCAGAATGGGCAAAATGAGCCGCAGAATGGATAGAATATGCAGAATGGGCAGAATGAGCAGAATGGGTAGAATGGGCAGAAAAGCAGAATGGGCCGAATAAGCAGAATAGGCGAAAAGGGCAGAAAGGCCAGAAAAATGGTTAACTTGATTTGTTCGTATTTGATTGTTCGCTTGTTCGTTTGCTTTTTAATCTGTTTTATGCAGATTATGCAGCTTTTGCAATTATGCGTTTCAGCCCATCCTGTCCATTCTGCCTTTCTGTTCATTCTGCTTTTCTGCCCATTCTGCTGATTCTGCCTTTTCTGCCCATTCAGCTTTTCTGCCTATTCTGTTTTTCTGCCCATTCTGCTTTTCTGCTCATTCTGCGTTTCTGCAAATTCTGCTCATTTTACACCAACCGTCAAAAAAAGGCCAAGGAACAATGTAATTCAAAATAAAAACAAAATACTAAAAATAAAACCAAAAAATGAAGCAAATAAACAAATGGCATGTTTAGAAAAAAAAAACATCCAAAAAATCCAAATAAAACAAATTAAAAAAAAAGAAGACAAAACAAACAAAACATTGCGGAAGAAAGAAATCCAAATAAAAACGCTACCTATTCTGCTATTAAGTTTTTCTGTCTATTTTTCCCGTTCTGCCTATTTTCCTATTCTACCTTTTCTGCCCAATCTGCTTTTTTGCACACTCTATTTACTCTCCTTTTTCTGCTTAATCTGCTCATTCTGCCCATTCTGCTTTTCTGCCTATTCTGAGCATTTTGCTCATCCTGCTCATACTTTATTGCTGCTCATTCTGCTTATTCTGCTTTTCTGTCCATTCTGCTCATTCTGTTATTCTTCCTATTCTGCCCTTTCTCCCTATTCTGTCTTTTCTGCTTATTCTGCCCATTTTCCTTTTCTACCTTTTCTGCACATTTTGCTTTTCTGCACGCTCTGCTTATTCTCCTTTTTGTACTAATTGTGCTCATTCTGCTTTTCTGCCTATTCTGCTCATTCTGCCCATTCTGCTTTTCTGCTCATTCTGCCCATTCTGCTTTTCTGCCTATTCTGCTCATTCTGCTTATTCTGCCCCTTTTCCTTTTCTATCTTTTCTGCCCATTCTGCTTTTCTGCCCATTCTGCTTTTCTGCCTATTCTGCTCATTCTGCTTTTCTTTGTATACTCAAACAGACGTTCTCTTCTCTTTTCAGTTGTAATTAAGTTAGAAGAATATTACAGTGGACTAAAATAACCGATCGAAAAAGGGATTCTTTTGGCTAAACTTGGGAAACATTAACATTTGCGTATAATATTGTGTATTTTCAACAGCTAAAATTCCTAAGAGAGTCAAAAGAATATAGATGTTATATATTTAGAAACAATGTGACCACAGGAATGATAGTTTGGACTTACTTGACTTCCCGGGAGGTCCCGGAGATGACTTTCCAACTAAACTCTTCAAAACAAAAGGTGTTTTGAGGCACATATTTCGAATGTATTTGAGGCCTGTTTTATCCTTTTATCCATTAGTGGATTTCGTGGATTTCCTCCTGTCTTAAAAGACAATAATCTTCCAAAGTTCTTTCCATCTGTCCTTTACGTTGTTGTCTTCGGTAAAGACTTTCCCATATTTGTCTTTGATACTTGACATTGCAGTTGTGCTGCTTCCTTTGATTACTTTGATAGTAGAGTGCATTTGATGGGTTTCATATCTTTAGAGTCCCATCCACTTCTCTATACACAGCTCCCGCAGCCAGTGGTATTTGCACTCTTTTTTCTTGCGTCTTGCGTTTGATTTTCCTATTTTAGGAAATAACACTCGTAGTTTTAAGAGTTAGAAAAACATTAAGTATTGATTGATACTGATCATTTTGAGACAGCCTATACTACCGTATAATTGTATTCGGGAACTTACATTTTGTACAATTTAACATGTAAAATAGGGTAAAGTTGCTCTATAATAAATTAAAGGCGCATTTGGTGACCTTACTCTTTATGTTTATGATTCAATGGGTATCCTCGAAAAAGTATATTTCGTAAAATTCAGTTGTTTCTTATATTAGTGTATATGTATGTTATGGGCAAATTTGTTTTCATCACAATGTCCCATAGGCCACTGTGTTGTAAGTTTTGTCCGTTTGCAGACAAAAATACAAAATTGTGAATTTCTTGCATAGACGATCGAATGTTCAAGTAAGGTAAAGCACACACAAAAGTCGAAGGGGACAAGGCTATGGATCACGCAATTTCTTACAATAGATGTAATAATTTAATATGAGTTAGCTTCGGTAAGATAAGCGTTATCTGATAATTACGGAAGCCAAAACCTTTCTACATCTACAACACGGAAGCCAAATTTTTTTAAAAAAATCTTTTGAAATGACCATTTTGTAAAGAATTGTATTAAGAAAGAAATTAGTTGAAATCTTGATTTTTTTCCCGTAGAGTACTACTAAAAAGCAATTAACACAGATTTTAGACGCATTTTCTTTTAATTCCATCTATGGAGTCTACTAAATTATGCTTGAGATCATTTTCAACATATTTGTAATTGAATGATGATTCCCTCATCTAGGCAAAGTATTGCTCTAGCAAGGACTTGTTTTTAGATAAGAAGTGCTTTCTTTGGCTGTGTATAAAATATTAAAACGTTATCGAGTGCGGTAGCAAGGTAGCCTTTCACAGTGCTCAGAATAATAGAAAAGATCCTTTCCTCGTCAGCTTTATTTAGAGAATAAAAGATAGGATTTGTTGTTTTGCCTATGGAACGATATTAGATAGGCAAAACAACAAATCCTATCTTTTATTCTCATTCTTATTTAGTTTTGGTTGTTTTAATCGCCGAAAATATTTTTATTTTAATAATAGTAGTTAAAAAGGCAAAAAAATTTCCCCCGCTGTCAAAAATCAACCAACCCGTACTAGCTGGGTGCACTGCGTAACCTTATGCACGCTCGCCTAAACACTTGCGCGATGACGCACTATCTACTATCGTCTCATATCTTCTGATATAAGATAGGCACCAACCAATGATATTGCGTGTTTGCTTACTAAAACCCCAACCCACGGAATAAGAATGTATGTATTGTATACACTAAACAGAAAGAACGAATTTGGAAAATCTGTTCTGTATTAATTACAAGGATACATTACTTTTTAGTCAAAAACCTCTTACCATGTTGCAATCGTTTTACTTCTAGTAATCGCGGACAGTTAACTTAAGGGACATAATGGCATGAAAAATTGAATCATGAAAAGGACCCTTACTTATCCTTCCACGGGTTTGAAAACAATTTGGATGTTTACATTTTAATTCTGTAAAACAGTAAAACAGGAAGATTTCCATGGGGGAGGTGGCAGTTTAAATTTGTGGCAATTTCTGGAACAAGGATGCTTACATTACTGCAGCATTTACAACTTGAAAAGCATATTGTCATCATCTCACAGACTCTTGCTATTGTTATGTGCTAATCCCAGGGCATAATCCATTTTCACTTGCCAGATCAATATCTTACTACAAGCCTAAAGTACAATGCCTGATGCTTTGTAGCAGGGACGATAGTGAAAGAGTGTGCGCTTCTCGGATAAAATTGTGAATTTTGGGACACAAGTACTTAAAGCATTGATAATCCATAAAATTATGATGAGAAGCAACTTGGCAACCCCCCTTAAAGGCCCCCCCCATCTGTTTGGGTTTCAAGGTTATACACAGGGTCAAAAATTAAAATGTTCTGAATGTGTCAAAAGCACACTGTGGTTTTTTGTCTGGTCACAGGATTCCAAAAGGTATAGTTTAAAGACTATCTATGGCTTATAATTTCCGGAGTTATGTGGCAAAAATGTAAAAATGGTAAAATCAATTTTGTGTGTACATGGTCAAAAGTAAAAGTTGCTTTGATTCGTGGTAATATGTGTTGCAAATTGTTTCCCTCGCTTAAATGATTGAATAAGGAATTTTTGCCTTATCTGCTCATGTTAGTTTTCACGTTATCCCACAACATAGGTCACAGTCAATAGAATCCAATAGCCGTTAACATATATTCGCCATTTTGGATTATAACCAGACACTAAGATAGTCAAACTAATCCTATATGTCATTCTATTAGCTAACCAACAATTTGAACCACATTTTCAACAATTGGGAGCAAATTTTAATTTTTGACCCATCTACAAAACTCCAAATGACTTTTTCTTAACCATTTTTACAGTTTTTAGCCCACATCAATATCCTAAACTATAAGTCACAGGTTATAAACTTATACTTTACTTTTGGAAACTTGTAACCAACAGGCATCATTGTGTGCTTTTTCAACACAAACCGGAACATGTTAAAAATTTTATCCCTTTGTAACCTTGAAATCCAAGCTGGGGCCATGAAAGGGTTGTTACAAGTGCTTCATCAATTTTTTTGATTATCAATTTAAAGTCTTGTGTTACCAAAATTTACATTTTATCGCGGATTTTGCACACTCACATAAGATCTGTGCATACAGTCCCCACTATTTTGAATTGGTCGCAAAACAATGCTAGATACACTGTAATTCTGGAGGATTTGACCACCTTGCTTGTCTGTTTCCAGAAATTGCCACAACTTCCCCCCCCCCCCCCCCCCCGCCGAACTCTTCCTATTTTTTCTGTTTTTACAGAATGTAAACCATCCAAAATGTTTTCAAACTCGGGAAGTGATTTGCAGTAGGGTCCTTTTCAATTTGTCAAATTTTTTTTCATGCCATTATGTCTCTTTAACCATACTAGTATTGGTAACAATGAGAATACTATACATGCGGTTTTCTGATGAAATGAGATATTCCTATTTGGCAATGTTCCACAGGTTTTATGGAATTGACTAGCCGGCAATTGGGGCCATTTTAAAAATCGCCAAGGCCTGAACATTAGCACGTCAATTTCGCCAATATCGATCTCGATTTTTAAAAAAATTTAGTTTTGGAAACATATATCGGAATTTTTATCTATCAGCTAGCAATAGTAGTGTTCATATTTCAAAGTATGGATCAAGAATGTTTAGCATAAACGACGGTAAGAGAAAATATTCAGGTTCTCCTTTAATTATTCTATAATGTAGGTGAATTGCTTTGGGTGTCAGATCCAGTCATGAGGTGTTTGCTGTCGCTACATAACATGTATTTTGAAACCTCTATCTATACTATGTTCTACATCCTCACAAGCCTTATGCGAGCGTCCAAATCAAATCATGTGAAAACCGTATGTCAGGTGTGTTTACTTAATTGATATAACCATTACATGTATGCGTTACTGTGCCCTGAGGGCAAAGAAACGGCGTTCGCTTTGGTTTGCAGGTATCACTGTGATTCAAAAATTTGGCCAGACGTAGGCACGTTGGAATCCGAGAGAGAGTCTGAATGCATTACGCGTGAATCCTCGGGCCGAATCGCTAAAGGCCCCTGAGAGGTGTCGACATTATAGAAAGAAATCGCCAGAGAGAAGGGCGGGCAACACTTTATTAAAGGTGGTGTAAAATGTGCATCGAAAGTATCTTTTGACTTGTTTAAGGATTCACTACATGTTTCTGAGTATCGCTGTAGCTTTGCTAGCTCGTAAAACCTACAGGGATGTTTTACGTGGAACTACTAGAGAATGCTTTCAGAATATTGTTTTCATCGTTACCCTAAATCTAGCTAACAGATTGAAAGGAAAGCAAGAGTGGTTTTGAATAAAAATCCAGACGAAAAATGAGAAACAAACCGGAAAGAGTTAGGTGGTACACTCTCAAAACTGTTAATCAAAAAGGAATAACCTTATTCTGTTGATTAAGTTGTAGTAGTCAAAACTTTAATATGGATGAGTAAAATACACATACAGTTTTTGGGAAGGTTTGCTCAACTTAGACTTAGATTTCAATCAACCGATGTGCGTTGTTATATTTGTTTCAATCATAGTTTACAATTTTACATTAAATTCCCCGTTTGTATCCCAGCAGAGGAGGGAGGAATGGTGTAATAAAGGAAAAGGGCAAGATAAAAGAGGAGGTTCGGTGCGGATTCGAACTGGGGAACCTTGATCTGGTGGCTTGCGGAAATTTGGGGCAAGATCGTGACACGCTAGATTAAAGCGCCAAATGGTTTACACTTACTGTATTGGTTCCATATTCTTGAAGGGTATACCCGGGCTGGATGAAGGCACGGTCAATTCAAGCTTGTAAACCATACCGGGGTAAAACTTTTAAAACGCTCCAACTGTGTAAATTTGTTCATCATCATGCCGTCGGATTATGCTGATGTAAAACGTATTTTGTTCTATCTATGCACAATAGTTTAACGGCCAAAGCGGATGAAGGTCATCCTTGGGCAAATTTTTAGACTGCTCCACTTTCATTAAAAAAGCTACTGAGGTATAATTCGTCTGGTCAACATGAACTAAGAAAGGTTCGTTGATTCTATTGACTAAAACTAAGACTAATAACCACCCCTACAGACCTGAACTAAGACTAAGACCTCCCCTACAGACCTGAATCACGTTTTGCTCAATGTACAATTGAAATTGAAAAATATTGAAATCTAGTACAAAAAATGTACAAAATAATACCTAATAAGCAATCGATATTACACCATTGTCATAAGAACCATTTCATTCTTACGTTTGTTTACATTTCATTATTAATCATGAAAAGTTAGCTGTTAATTATGTAAGCAAACTTTATACATGTAAGCCTATCTAACTGGGAATCGAACCCGAGATACTGTTTATGAAACTAAATACCTAACCACAACCTTACGCTACCTTAGAGAGAATATATGAGAACATTTAATTTATATGCATTATTTTTCTTTCAAATTCATATGTTGTGAATTAAAATGATTAAATATCATGCAAAAACACGAAGAAAGGACTAGTACAAGAGGTTTTTTCAAACTATCAAAATTTCAAGTGAAACTTTAAAGATACGGTACTAAATTACTGCTTGTTTGTGTCCTTTTTTGTTTTACACATTGTTTTGTTGTTTGAGTCGGTTTATTTAAACAGAAAACTTGAACAAAATGTGTTTAAATTTACTTTCTTCGTATTCATTATCTCAAGATCTAAAATAAATAAGATTATTGCATGTTGTCTCCTGTAACAAAGAATTTGTGTTAGTTAAAGGGACATAATGGCAGTTTGTGGCAATTTCTGGAACAAGGATGCTGACATTACTGCCAGCATTTACCAAACTTGAAAAGCATGTTGTCATCAGCTCACAGACCATTGCTATTGCTAATCCCGGTTAATCCATGTTTCACTTGCCAAATCAATATCTTACTACAAGCCAAAGTACAATGCCTGAATCCCGGTCTGAATGCTTTTGAATTGTGTCGAAAAACATGCTATGCTAGATACACTATAAATTCTGTCAGGGATGTGAACACCTTGCTTTTCTGTTTTTACAGAATCTATACATCCAAATTGTTTTCAAACTCGTGGAAGTTATTTCCGTAAGGGTCCTTTTCATTATGTCATTTTTTTTTTCATGCCATTATGTCCCTTTGAGCAAGGAAAGTAAACAACATTGAAAATAGAAAATTTAACATTGGCAATAGAAACGATATAATAGAGATAATAGTGCCACTCATATTTAGTGATAAAATTAACACTCATACATATTTTTCTCTCATATTGAATGTGTAAATATAAACACCTAAAGATACATGTTATTTTTGCACACCTTAAAAGTAAATGTAAAGTTATCGACAACATGAAGACAGTGTTTTTATAACCCAGTTCTAAACACTTCACTTAAAGGTTAGCTTGTCAAGATGGTTAGCGTAATCCACTTCTCCAGAGATTGCAATTTATTTGGCTAGATTAGAACATTGGAAATTTCTCTGTTGGCACTGCCAAACGTTAGCGCAAAGATAACTTGTTGCAATGATTGGATCAAATTCACCTCTTCGCTTCCATGAGTTGATTATTCGAAATTCAATATTTATTTGTTCATTTATGGTATCCATGGCTGGATAAACTAGTATACAGAAGAAGAAATAATACCACAAACACCAACTAGTTCAACAGAATAAAATACAAATTATGAAATAAAACTGCTGTACAGGTATTGCAGGTAAGTATAATTCTACAATTTTGTTACAGAGGGTCTGTTCCTTTGCTTATTTTTGGTCGTCTCATTAATATTAGGGAGTTTTCGATTTCCACGACCGATCGTTCTACCGCGGTAAAACACCAAGCGTTGCCGTCCTCGCCACTACGGTTGTAGGGCTATTTGCGTGTTGTAGAATCTGGAGGACCGACGTATCGCAAAGTTGGCGCATGCTCACATGTTCGAGGAACCGTCCTAGAACTATCCGTCTTGGATTTCGAAAGCTCCCTATTAATAGACCAGTTAACATGTTTACGTTCTGAGTCGGTCACGTGACCCGGAAGTAGCTTGCTCGCAGGCATAACAATAGATGTCACTGTATACCGCTGTATAGTAGATCGGTTGAGTTTAATTTATTATCGTCATAACACGCTTTGAATTTCACCATAAATATTGTTCTAATTAATTATATTTACTGCCCTGCATAATCATCAATGCCAGACAGTTGCTGTGCCATCGTTTGCGCGCATCGAAGGACTCCAAAAGGCGCAAATAGCGGTGAAAATCGACTGCATTTTTTCTCATTATAGCTCAAAAAGTTGTGATCCAAATTCTACAAATGTAACATTTTTATGAAGAGCATATAATAAGGATTGTAAATCTGCAAAGTTTGAATGGATATTCAGGGTGTACTAACAAATATACAGGGTGATACGACAAAATAGTACATAAAATAACATTTCTTTTTAACACTGCATTATTTACAGACATTATGAAAATGAAAAAAAATATATATATTCATATTTGGAATGTACTAATAAATCCTTTCAGGCAATGTGTTATTTGTAGCACATTAGAATAGGCATGTGTGCTATACAGGGTGCAAAAAGGTAATTGAATTTAATGCATTTTTCCCTTGAAGAAAAATGTTGAGCTAAAATAGCATTCATTATTACATGTTTGTGTAAAGGTATCATCTTGAATTTCATTTTGTATCAATACATGTAATTAGTGCAACAGAATTATAGAGGGTGGTCAAAATGCGCTGATATCAACCTCCCTTGGACACTACATGATACCTTGAAATCAACTAGCTGAATAATTATTAAAACAAATGTGTTTAATTTCTAATCTAATCATGACCAAGTGTTAGCAGACGTGAGCTTCTAGGTGATGAAGGTTAAAACAAGGAAAAAAAAGTAGAAACACATAAAGGCAGATGTATGCAGGCTCAATGCTGGTAATGTGAAGGATATGAGCAACGTAACACTGTCACTGGATGAGCGAGTGATAAGACTTAAGTTCTAGCTCATCAGTTGGAAGCTTACAGTACTTTTGATAATATTATTTTGATTTGGAACTGGATCCTTCTTTTCAACTTCTACTCAGGACAAGATGATTGGCGAGTAGGCCCCTCTACTTACATTTATGGTATTATTTTTTCGTGTCAGTTCTCAATTACCCCAAGCCTAGGCAAAGCTAGGTCTGGTCTTGGCCTTGGGTAGGCCTATCACCTATCATGCCTAGCTAGTAGGAGTAGGAGGCTAGCGACCCTAAATAATAGAAAGTAAAATGTCACGGGATGTAGTTTTGATCAATCAGTGAACAAAGACTATGTATTCTGTATATAAAGCGAATATTGACTGGTCTTAGGCCTATATCGGGTGATGAATGGATATTATCGCTCCCTCATTGCCCTAGCATACCTGGCCTACTATCTATGTAGGCCTAGCATACCTGGCCTACTAGACTATGTAGGTCTAGCATAATATGTAGGTCTAGCATACTATGTAGGCCTAGCATACTATGTAGGCCTAGCATACCTGGCCTACTACGCCTTGGGGGTGATAGTACTAGTAGGCCAGGTATGCTAGGGCAACTCGAGAGCGATAATCTCCATCATCACCCTCATGACCAGTCAATATTTGTTAAATATTTAACAGACTGTCGATTTGGACAGTACATAATATGTGGAAGTAAACAAGTTCCAATCATGAAAACTGTAAATGTCATGTACGTACCCAGCTGTAGGCCTACACGTGCAGTTTGCGGTCAGAATCTGTCCAGACTTGTGGAGACACACCCAGGCAGCCTTCACTGCACTCTAGCTCTTGTCATCTGCCCCGCGTGAACCAGGGCACGGATGAAACAAAACTGGGAGTTAGGAACTTGGTATTAAAGAAGCACTTCTTCACATAACCCGATACAAAGTAATTATAAGCATCAAGGGATCTGTATGCTTTTAGAGACTCGTGCGTGAATGGGCTTGGTGTGTGGATGAGGTAGATGTCACCGTAGTGCATCGATGGCAATCTTTTTATTTTGTTAATATCCTCCGACACAATAGAATCTAACTCAAAGGATCGGGTAATTGTTCCTCAGATTTTGTTTTCAGTCGCTCCAAGTGCGATTGTTTTCAGATAAATCTTTAACATATTCACATCACCGATAAATATCTTGAAGAAAAAAGTTCGCGAAAACTTCCACCACAGATAGATGCTGAGATTACACGCGTGTCAAGCACTGTTTACTATGCTGGGACAGCTGTGACCTCGAAATGTTTTGCCTGCGAGGCTGCGCGCGCATCGTATTTACAGATGTCAGATGTTAACTGGTCTATTGTTGGGCAGGAACGAACACATGAAGAGCGCGTGGACTGCGGAGCCAGGAGGAACATCGCACCTCGTTTCGAGATGCGTACTTGGTTAAAGTATGCGTCGAACCTCCGCGTAGCTCAAGCTCATAATCTCGCTCACACAAGGTGTCATAACATTGTTTTTATTTATAAACGTTTATTATTTTTCAGCAGAAATGACTACTCCTAGAAATAAATAACTGTGAAATAATACCCTTTGAGGGGCTGTAAATGTACAGCATTTGTCTCAGAGGATTTGTTTATTTACAGGTTTAATTGTTGAATGAGCTTTTTTGATTACCATCAATGTTTGAGTGCTACCTTGATGCAGGTAAGCGGTGAAGTACAAGAGTATGTTAACCTTATAACAGTGTTGATTTATATTTTTGCTATTGCACCAAGAGAAAATAGTATCGTAACATTTCAATTGAATCTATGCACTAGTTAGTTAATACTATACAAAACGTGTATTGAAGCCAAAATGTTGAATGAGTGTCCGATGTACAGATATGAGGGAGATGTAAACATAACTTAGCGATTATGAATAGACACAGACAATTAGAGCAAATAAACACCTTCATAAATGTCAATAATTGTGTTTAATTTATGGTTAAAGTCAGTTAAAATGTGAACACTGAAAGCACCACTATTTCAATTTATTCAAAACAATTATTATTGGATAGGTTTTTACAAGTTTGAGAAAAACCCTGGTAAAATTCAAGTACATTTCGAGTATTGTACTTGAAATGTACTTGTAAAACTAAGTGCAGATTTGGAACATACATCCGAGTACATTTAAAGTACATTTCCAGTACATTGATATTAAATGCTCAAAATGTACTAGATTTTAATCACTTTACTTGTTAACTTACATTTCGAACACACACTAATTGAAAATTTCATATGTACTCGAAAAGTACTCTACCGTTTCAAATATGCTTTGCTGCACTGTCTATAGAAAAAAAGTACATTTCTGCAAGTTGTACTCCAAATGTACTCTACCGTTTTGAATATGCTTTGCTGCACTGTCTATAGAAAAAAAGTACATTTCTGCACGTTGTACTCGAAAAGTACTGTACCGTTTCGAATATGCTTTGCTGCACTGTCTATAGAAAAAAAAAGTACATTTCTGCACGTTGTACTCGAAAGGTACTGTACCGTTTCGAATATGCTTTGCTGCACTGTCTATAGAAAAAAACAGTACATTTCTGCACGTGTACTCGAAAAGTACTGTACCGTTTCGAATATGCTTTGCTGCACTGTCTATAGAAAAAAAAAGTACATTTCTGCACGTTGTACTCGAAAGGTACTGTACCGTTTCGAATATGCTTTGCTGCACTGTCTATAGAAAAAAAAACAGTACATTTCTGCACGTTGTACTCGAAAAGTACTCTACCGTTCGAATATGCTTTGCTGCACTGTCTATAGAAAAAAACAGTACATTTCTGCACGTTGTACTCGAAAAGTACTCTACCGTTTTCGAATATTCTTTGCTGCACTGTCTATAGAAAAAAACAGTACATTTCTGCACGTTGTACTCGAAAAGTACTCTACCGTTCGAATATGCTTTGCTGCACTGTCTATAGAAAAAAAACAGTACATTTCTGCACGTGTACTCGAAAAGTACTGTACCGTTTCGAATATGCTTTGCTGCACTGTCTATAGAAAAAAAACGTACATTTCGAGCACGTTGTACCTCAAAATGTAACTCGATTTCCAAATGAGTACTCTAAATACTCGTAAGTACTATTTTCACGTTCCAAATTGCACTAGAATGTGCAGAGAAAGTAAATTCAAGCAACACACAGGGTTTGGTTTATAGATGGCTCGATCATTTATTCAAAAAAATATAAAAGTCGAAGACAAGCATTTAACTGTATGAATACGAAAGAAATTGTCATGAATTACTGGGCCGTTGAAAAATGAAGAAAAAAGCATCATGCTTTCAAAATGCTACAAAATTGCAAAGTAATGACAATTTGTGACAACCAATGCGCCAGAAGCTATTGTTTTTCAGGTGCTCCCCCCCGCCCCCCCCCCAAATGTCATCAGAAGTAAATTAAGTGGAAGACATGTCATTGAGGTTTACATGAAAGATAATTGGATAGGATCTCATTAAGAATCCAAAAATTGAAGAAAAAATTCGTCTTTGGTTTCAAAACCACAAAATATTGGGAATATGGGTTTCAAAAAAATCCAAATGCGGATATCAGTAAATGATCAGGGCCGAACCCTGGGCAAACTGTACTCGAAATGCACACGATATAAACGTGCTTGAAATGTACTCGAAAAATTATAATCGAAAATTTAATGAGATCCCCCTAACTTCTCTCAAAAACGTATATAAAGCTACTTCTCTGTCGGAGTAGAAATTTTTTTAGAAGAATTAAAATAAGGAATACAGTTTTAGATAGAAAGATTCCTTTTAAACTTTAAGTGGAAATTTACCTTGTTCATATTATTTCATCTCAATCTTGGAGTACAATAACATTCCAATAGTGTAAAGGGATGTCATTACGCTAAGCTTCTCGCCAGATTACTAGGTATGATAAAATTAAGCGATTAAATTGTTCGGATGAAAACCAAAAAGTGATTAAAACTCTCCTACACACAACTTCAACTCCCGACTCCACAATCTCCAACCATAACTCTATCTTTCTAAACAAACTCCACACCCCTCTCTAATCTCACCCAATTCTCCCACTCAATTCGTCTCCCAGGCCAGGAAAAAGTGCCAATCCACAACAATCCTAACTCCCCAACACTTAATTGAGATCCTTGCTCCGCCCTCCCACCCTCGACCACAAGCTCGGGTCATTCTTCCAAACAATTCAATAAGAGCGCTTTTCCAAAATAACGGTGGTCATAATATTAAAGACGGAACAACGTTTCGATATTTTTTTTTAAAAAAATCACTATTCAGAATAACGGCATTTACTCTTCTGCTTAAAGGTCCAGGAAATGAGATGATAAACCTAGTCCACATCTTTTACGGCCCATTCCATTCCAATAAAAGGGCCACAAAAAAGAATCAGGGACATCAATTACTGAAAATAATTATTTTTCAGTCAGTGTCATGAATTTAGATTCACACCAGTCACCTGGAATTTTCATCACTCTCTGAAAAATCAAGAGTCACAATGGTGTCTCACCACCCAAGATGAAGCTTTCTCGCCCCTTCCTTGTAAGACTTGACACAAATCACATCAATCTATTTGCATTTCTGGGACCTTTAAAGTGATTTATTGTATGAATCTATCGGCACATATATAATGAAAGTCCCTAGTAAAACGTACCAGATGTTTTCATGGCATTGGAGTATTCCGATGAGAAAAAATCCAGATGATTCCGACCAATGTACACAATGTACAAATAATCATGGAAAGCTATCCATGATGATTCCCTGTGGTATATTACAACGGCCGCATGCAATACCGAAACAGAAGCCAGGGAAAATATATCACGTGACTTCCACAAGTTGCCACAAGCCTTCATCCTGTGAAACTTGGTGAGCACACAAGGATAGGCGCGAAGTCGTTTAAGAAATGTTATTGAAAAAAAACTACACTTTTAAAACCTCAGGGATTATGAAAAATGTAAAGTCTGGGGTTTGTTTTTATTCATTTTGGGATTAACTACGTTTTAGGGGCCTATATAATACTAACAAATCCATGAAAACAGTGGACATTTTAAAAAGGGGTCGCGTAATATTTATAGTTTATCCGCAGTCGCACTGTAACCATGTCTCTATACAATGATGCTTACACAACAGTAATCGTATATAGATGCAGGAGCAACGGGAGACATCTGGTCTACCGAACACAAAAGTATTCCAGAGACACCTGTTAACAGAAGTTGCATCCCGGGTGCAAGTTTAGAGACACCCCCAAAAAGATTTGATGTGAACAATATTAACTAACGTTGTATTGAGACTGTCCAATGCACAAAAGAATCATTTAATGACCCATTTATATAATATTCAAGTTTGATTTAAGTGTCTGCTGACTTTTGAAAAATATGAATTAAAAATGTACAACTTAAGAACATATGAATATCTCATGACATGGTAGATTACGTACAATATACTTCCATTTTGTGATTCTGATTTGATAGTTTTTTTGATTGTCAACTTTCATTTTCTTTCAATATTGTGAAAGTTAAAGCTTCCAAAATTTTCTTTCAGAACAGGAGCTTTTACCGATATAACTTTGTTTGTAACTGAATAAACGTACTTGAAATGAATATCGATTTTATTTAATTGATACCTTTACCTTTGCTGTTTAACTAACTATGTTGAAAAGACTGAAGTGCTATGATTCTGTTATAGAGTTCAGTGTGATTGTTCGACAGCTACCACAGTTTCTCCTTTGATTTCCAAATAGAGTAGTAGAGTAGGGTATGCACGATTCAACCAACGTGAGGATTCCATCCACGAAATCAATTCGGATCCATCAGTAGTTCTGATCCAACCAAAAAAGGTGGCACTGTATTAGCAAAATCCAAGAACTCCCCTGAAAGGGTTTTTGTCCATTACAATCTCTACTTTATATATTTAACCTAACATCTTAGATAAGTGAAAAGTATCCATTAAGTGACAGTTCCTTGCAGAACCACAGAACAAGATTGAAATATTCTTAGCCATCATGGGGAATATTTAACTGCTGACCTAATTTTTGTTAAATTAACGTATGATTAACAATTTATCATTACCTCATCTTTACTGTTTTTTCAAGTTTCTTCTGATTTTTTCAAATTACATTTTTACACGACACTCCCTGTTGTGACCACTACTTTGCCACCAAGTAAACTCTGCAATTAATCTACGTTATTGAAAATCCCATAGATAACTTTCTAGACATAGCATGTAATAATTTTACTTAAAATGTGCCGAAAAGGGGTAGTACTCTCCAGCTGCAGCGAGTCCCCATGCAGCTGACTATCTAGGTCGGATGCCCTCTCCACTTGAAGTCGTGCGGACACATTTAAGGTCTCAAACAGTAGACTATATCTCATGTAAAGTTCACCTCACAGTTAATTCGGCCAGAATTTTACTTAATATCATAAACTGACTGGCACCCAAATAAGTAGTCATGCCTATACCAATTCCATAATTGTCTGTGTGGTGATACACTATCGTTATAAGAACCCTCAGTTTGGTCTTCCTCGCTGAAATGCTAAATGACTTGAGGACCATTCTCAGCGATGACTCGACTCGGCTGATGTTAAGTGAGGAGTCAAGATTGGCTTGCCCCACGTAAAATGCTTCCTACCAAAACTATGTATAATTACTGGTTGACCAATAGTATCATCTTCAAGCTACCCGCGAGTCATGATTTGCACCTTTCAACCAATCAACAATTCATACTATTGCACTCTGCTAACGAATACTAGAACTGGGTGAGCAAGGAGTGATTCACTGGTCTGATATAAATACTCTTTGTAATGCACAAGGTCACATAGTCCAACTGACTTGCCACTACATAGTGTAATTATCGACCTGACAAGAAATCTCTTAAAATACAGTGCTTGCACATATGTAACAAAATAAATTTGGGTATTTACTCTCCAATTGACAATGAATCCCCCCATTAAGTTAATGTTTTAACACATTTACACTTAACATTGGAAATAATGAAACATGTAAGTATGATTGTTAACCATTTCAGAATTTCCTCAAATCAATTCAAGAGTATCTTTCTCGCCCAACACCTATATCAGAAGCTCTTCGAAGGGTGAACTCCTTGCTCATCGCTGGGAGTTGCAAGTGGGCGTCCTTTGACAACTCCCTTTCAAGCCTGAATGCTGCTTTCCCCCCCCACTTTTGGCTCTCACGCCACCTGAAATATTTGTTTCCCTTTTTGACACAATCGGTCAATGGAGCAACTACAGCAAGAAGAGTGGGGTAACTTACGATAGCTACACCTGCTAATCCAGAAATGACCAATCTTTTTCTTGGTTGTTGGTCGCAGCAAACCTGTACAGCTTGTATTCTTATCTGGTTTGGTTTCATACCAACACCTGACCACATATTCCCAGAAATAAGCTCATCATAGCAATGACACGTCGTAGGTCTGCAGTTAAATTAGCCTCTATCCTAGCCTTCTCTCCCTTTTCTACATGCATCTCCCACGATTCCGTGTGTAGAGTAATATTCCTCTATATCATATGTAACATCATTACCTTTCAGTATCAGGCGCATTAATCCGGCTAATGTAGCAGCTCTGCTTGACTAATCCAAAGGCATAGGTATTGACCAAGAATAAGCCCTGATGACACACACATGATGTAGATGTTTGGATTCTTCTCGCTACGGCCCCTTGCCAATAACCTTTACTGAGCTGAGGTCTATCTTGCTGAAATTCTATCTCTTAGGTAATTGTGCAAGATTTCTTCCTGGTCAGCGATAGGCTCAGCCAGTCGACTACGCATTTGGATTATCTTAACCATATCCATCCCACTCTATACTCTCGTGGAAACATCTGGTTTTGACACTACTGTCAATGACTATCATATGGGCTATCAGTAGGTGAAATAACTTCCCATTTTTCCACATAGCTTGTAAGTTCTTCCCCGAATTTCTTGCTAGTGCAAGTGGGGGTTGATAAGTATCTACTTCTTATTAGTCTTGAATACGTCACCTAATTACCTGGTTTGCCTAACGGAGTCTCCTTGATGTCATGGTACATCAGAAAAAATTCTCCCTAGCACAATCGTTGAGTTGGTTTGCCCTTCCTTTCTGATAGTTTTGAACTGAATTTTGACATCACATCACATACTCTTTCTGAACTAGGTAGGTAGATGTACGAACTCATCATGGAGTAAGAATCCAACACATTGGCACCGTGTTTCTCTTCTGGAGTTTTCTTCTTTAACTACTGCGACAGATGCCAAAGTATCACATCGTAGTTGGTCTGATTCAGTCACCAGCATTGATGCCATAGCTTCTTCTCTTCTATGATAATTCTTAAGAAGGTTAGCATGAAATGTCTTACCGGGTGACCCCCATCTATCTTGTAGTTCATAGGTGTCACCTTCTCAACAATGGAAAATGGACCTTTCCATTGCATGAGTAGCTTGGTATTCGCCGGAGGGTCAATTAACAAAACCCTCTTCACCTCCTTTCATTCTCTGGCTCTGACCCGTTGCCTTCCCTATTGTATGTACATTCTGTGTCTTCTCGCTTCGATTTCTGAAGCTCTTTCTGGGCCATGGGCATGTTTTGTTCACAGCGCTCTTGGTAATCTAAACATACTGATACACATTCTTGGTTTCATCATCTTTTACTGCTGGTTCACCTGTCCATAAACTCTTTCAGGATTTTCATTGGACCCCTAACAGTACGACCATAGAGCAACTCAACTGGGCGATAAACCTGTGCTCTCTTAATAATGTGTATTTTTAAACACGCGCGACATACCCGTAAACGTTGCTCACGGGGCGCTTCATTGTGCGGCATCCATGAAAGGCGCTCAGCTCATCAGAGATACCATATAACCAGAACAGATTTATGCCAAGAAGCTCGATTTTAAGAAAGCAGGAGGAAACCGGAGTACCCTGAGAAAACCTGGGGGAACGAGTATGGATCGAGAAAGCAAATTCACATAACCATAATGCCACAGAGAACGAAAGCCCCTACTGTGAATCGACCCGGAGACCTCATTGGTGAAAGGCGAAGGGAAGATACGCTGCGCCACCCCGTCCCCCTGCCGCCAACTCGTTTCTTATCTCCCCTCTTTAGGGTTTCTTTGTACGCGAATAGGAGAGGAGCTATCTACATATAGGAGAGGAGCTATATACCACCTATCCCAATCTTGTGCTTTCCTTGACACATTTTTTTCAGACATCCATTTCAAAGTTCCATGAATTTTTCACAAAGGCCATTACACATTGCATGGTATGGTTGTAGTTAATCTGTCGACACAGTAACCGACTTACCAATCCTTTCATGACGACCGAGAAACACACTGCGACGCGTGATCAGTTAACACTTCCTTAGGAATTCCTAACCTCATGGCCCACCAATGATCGGCTCTCAGACCCAGCTTCTGCTTCTAATACTCTTCATGGACTGCCTCTAGGTCCCCATTTTTGCAAATCAACCATAACTAAGATTATCGATGTCGCCTTTCTGTAGTTGGCTTATGGACCTACAATACTACTGCTATCCTTTGAAATGGTTCACTTACCAAAGGAAAACTCAATAGGAACCTTAGTAACCCTACCTTTAGGCAAAGACCTCATGACACAACGTCACTGAATGACGTATCGGGTGCATCGGCTTGCATTCCTGGCCTATGAAATTGCTTGACACTTTATCACAGTTTTTCCGTCTTCCCTCCCTGTGACACCGAGAATTTACTCAAAGGGCCAACTTCAAACATACTTGCTTTCTATACTCTGTAGGTACGACTACTTGTTTCAGAGTATTGTCCGACTCAACAATTGTAACTCTTTATATAATAATCCATTAGGCATACATCATTGGTGTTTTACTTCCTTCCTTGCATCTTGCACCTTTTCTTCACTGTCTGTGCTATATGTCTATTTTGCCAATGAGGGTCGTCCTGTTTGTTATCTCTGATCCACATATCTAGTGTACATCCTCATCCGATAGGAAAACCAACCTTCAATTTCTGGAACGGTTTACTTTTTGATCCCTGACTCTTCCTGACTTCTGGTTTGCACAGCGGCACCTAACCGCCAGACTTTGAGTCGCTGGACATGGCCGCTGTATTTCATGTTTTATTGACAGTTTAGTCATACTACCACGCAACCCCAGTTTGGATCAGAGTCCATTACATCCCTAACACCTGAGATATTGCCAATAATTCGTTTCACAAACTGGATTCTCTACAAAATAAGGCCGGTGCTGTAACCACTCTACCATGGGGTATCAACTTCTATGTTAGCTACAGGGAATCTCCTAACCACTGCTAACTGTGCCATCCATCAAAATAACACTTATGTAAACCAATACCGTCTTTTCAGGTGGGTTTAATCTACTGCGGATTTCACCACTACACCCACATGCACCCACTATCTCTCATACCTGGGAGCACTTTGTTCCCCAACCTTGCTTCTTTAATTGGCATTTTTAACTCTTTTTTTAACCCTTGCAGCATGGCTGAGACAAAACAGGTCATTGATGACCCATTTTAGGGGGGGGGTAAGGACCCAGCAAACGTTTGCTTTATATACCCCTATGGGACATGCTGAATACCATACAGCTAGCGACATCATTTGGAGTGCTTTTCTCACATTGGTTTGGAATTGCTTGTGAGTCAAGTTGCTGTTTAACAAGCCGAAGTTCAGAAGACATACTTCCCACGTGTGACAATAAGATAGACAGTCTCTATCAAATGACATATCTTTCCACAAATGAACACTTCAAGTCTCTTGCTTCCCTGAACCTTGACCAACTTGGTGGTCTTTTGTTGGGCTTGTGATTTACTAGCATTTGTCTCGGTGGGGAGGAAGTATTTTGAAGATTGAGTGGCCCTAGACCTACCCACATTTCCTTTCACCACCTTGAAAATGATTGGGTACCACCTCATGTCCCTCAATATACTGATTAAAGCATAGTTTGTGTCTCATTTCAGATTATGTTTCTTTGGTTCTTTCTTTCAGAAAAGTTTACATATCTTTAGTCCACAATTCAAAAACTGTTACCTATAACATCATATCTTGAAGTTTTTCTTCTCAAAGTTGTCAACCGTGTCCAGTTCCATCCAACGTTTCAGATAATTTTGTAACCTAACCACAAATCCATCGCCCGTTTCCCCGACTGACGGTCTTACTTCACGAAATTTCTTCTAAAATCCATCGGTAGTTGAGATGGTATGGCTTTAAGACAGCTGTCTCTTACGTTGATCATAGTTTCAAAGCGTCTTCTGAGTGACAATGCAGAATATATCAATAGTCCCTTCCCTTGCAACATGCAGCAAAACTAGTTGCCCATCTCGGTATTTTTTTATCCCCATCCTTGAGACGTGGCACATACATTCAAATCGGTTCAATATCATCGTATCAGCTTTATCCTGATTGAATGGGGGTAACTTTGGAATTTAAGCTTTATGACGCATGAGAATCACCATGACCATTCCTACTATCCTTGTTGGCCCTGTTCTATTTCAAGTTGTATCTGTAATTGTTTGGACATTTCTTCTACTTCAACAGCTAGTTTTGCATTTTCTATTCTCCTAGCCTGTGCCCGCTCATCGCGCTCAACATCGCGTTTCCTGCTTTAAACGCTTCCTTTCCTGTTCAACAAATGCTTTAAGTTCAGCTCCTTTCAAATCTAACTCTTTCCAGCAGCATACGAGTGTCAATCTCTAAATGACTAGCCATCATGGGTTTAGTAGTTGCACGAGTGGGAAGATGATACAAATGTGCAACTTGTTTTTTTAATCAATGCGTCAAAGTTGAGTGCCTCCCGAAATATTTGTAACCCTTTCAAGCATAGGGAAAAGGTCAATCAACTATACAATGTTCAACAAATGATAAAACTTTAACTACAGTGCCTTCCAGGAACACCACTACGTTAGAGCTAGTGCCCCCATCTGAATCTGGGACTTGGACTCTTGTGGGTTACATCCAACCAGATCGCTGTCAACTGCACGTTGACACGCCTGTAAATACAATGTAGGTGTAGTAATTAAGATCTTACGACAGATACATTTCCAAAAACTTTTTTTTTTAGAAATTAGATCTTTTCTTTCATGAATGACATATCCCCTCCATTGTGGCACATTTTCCCGGACGAGAGCCCCCATAAATTGTCACCCCAAACGAATTTTGGATGTGACAATATTGACGAACGTTGTCTTGGAGGCTGTCCAAGTCACACAAACAATCATTAATTGACACATTTATATAATATTCACAAGTTTAATTTTAAGTGTCCTGCTTGACTTTTTTGCAAATATGAATTTCAAATGTACAACTTAAGGCATATGATACTCAGATGTTACTATTCCATTGTTTTCTGATTTGATAAGTTTTTATGATCTGCTCAACTAACTTCATGTTTCTTTCAAATAGTGTGAAATTTAAAGATTCCCAAGATTTTTTTCAGAAGGAGCTTTTACAGATATTGTTTTTGTACTTGATGAACTTACCTTTGAAATGAAGATCAGATTTTATTAATTGTACTTTACATTTGCTTGTTTAACTATGTTGAAATATAATTAGTGCTATGATTCTGTTATAGAGTTTCAGTGCGATGTTCATAGATACAGTTCTCCTTGATTTCCAAATAGAGGAGTCATGGTATGCACGATTCCAAACCAAACTTAGGATTCCATCCACGAAATCAATTCGATCCATCAAGTAGTTCTGATCCAACCAAAAAAGGTGGCTCACTGTATTAGGACAAACATATCAGAAAATCCACTGAAAGGGTTTTTGTCCATACATTGCTCTAATGTATATATTCAACATAACATTCTTATATAAGTGAAAGTATCCTTATTTGACATTCCTTGCAGAACCACAAAACAAGATTGAACTATTCTTATCTCATCATGTGGGGATTTTAAATCTGACTAGTTTTTGTTAAATGAACGTTGATGAAAACAATTTATCATACCTCATCTTTACTGTTTTCAGTTCTGAATTTCTTTCAATATTTATATTTTTACCAGAAACTACTCACTGTTTGTGAAATGGTAAACTCTGCAATTAATCTCGAGGTATATGACATCCATAGATACTTTCTAGACAAGCATCTAATAATTTTACTACATGTGCCGAGATGGTAGTACTGTCTCCAGCATTCACGAGTCCGCATGCAGCTGACTATCTGGTCGTATCCCTGATCCCTTTGAAGTCGACTAGCTGGCAAATTACGTCTCAAACAGGAACCTATAATTCATATAAGTTCACACTTCTAATAAATTTGCCAGAATTTACTTAATATCATAAACTGGCACCTAAATAAAGGTATGCATTCCTATAAACCAATTCCATAAGGTAATTTTGTGTGGTGATACCTATCTAATATAATAAACCATTTTTGGTCCTTCTCGCTTGCAATGCTAAATTCCTGAGGACCATGTGACAATTCAAGGCATGACTCGACTCGGCGGATGTTAGTGAGGAGTGAGGATTGGTTGCCCCACCTAAAGATCTTCTTCCTACCAAACTATGCATTATTCATGCTTAAAACCCATAGTATCAAATTTCAAAGCTATCCCCGATAGTCATAGGATTTGCACCTTTCATCACAACTAGACAATCATACTATTGGCACAGCTGCTTAACAGAATACTAGACTTGGGGTGAGCACGGAGTGATCACTAGTCTGTTTATAATATCCCTATTGTATGCACCATGGTTCAATAGTCCAACTGACTTACAACCTAACATAGTGTATTTAAGCACATGGACAAGAAATGCTCTTAAAATACATGCTTGCACATATTGTAACAATAAATCTGGTATTTACTACTCCAGTGTGACACCATCCCATACGCGCAAGCCAATGACTCAATAATTTGGCTGATTCTGAGTCCTGTTATGTTCGCTTATCCCATTTCAATGGGAACAAATTTTGTATAAATGACCGGCTCTTAACCACCTGCTTGGGCTCGTTTTGGATGACCAATATGGCCGTCAGTGCCTCAATTACGAAGCCCAGGTTTCCAATCCATTGTATAGAGATCAGTGTTCGAAACCCACTAATGCCCGGTTCAGCAATCTACGTACTTTTCAATGTACCGAGTAGCGCTTCTTTGTATGATGAAGAGTTTCCTAATTTTATTTTAAAAACTATATTTCTCAAGAGTCTCAGGCTCATTTTATAAAAATTAGGCACAAATGTATGCCATTTTTGATAAATTTATATATTTTAAAGGAAAACGTTAAATTAAAAGCTGTGTTTTTAATTTCAATGTCAAAAGTAAACGCGATAGTCTTTCATACAGGCCAGAACTTGACTAACCACCGATCATCTTTCAATTGGTGTGAAAGACTAAACATTGCTTGTGGCAAAACGATAGCGTAAATAATAAACATGGCGGCTTCGTTAAATCGTCTACTGCTTCGAAAGTTAAGCATGAAAATGGTGTTTTCTTCGCAAGGAATACTCCAATGACCATGGAAACCATCTGGTACATCATATTTAGGGATATTTCATTATATATGTGCCGATAGATTCATACCAATTAATCCCTTTAACAAAGGACTTGTTATTCCGAAGGCCACCATAATGAACCTACCATGCCGCTTGATCTCTCCCTTTGATATCTTCTTTTTCCTTTGCTTTCTTTTCTCTCACCTATTAAAAGCCCTCTTGTTTGGTCTATGTTCTTAACATATCTATGGTTCTTTTTGAATCATGAAGAATTAATTTAAAACTTGCCAACAATACTCACATTTTGAGGCCAGCCATAACCTTTGCGATAGTTTCATCTGACAAATCATCCCATTCTATTGCTTCCTCTTCCTGAAATCCATCCTCCTCCATACCACTCAAGGCTCCCAAGTCGAAATTAATGTCACCTTTCTTCCATTTATATTTCACAGATAATTTTACGTACAAGTTTTCTAAAACAAGCAGACGATGAGATAACTTAGGCTTTTGGGTTTTATTCAGAATGAAATTTTTCTAATAAATAGGTAGGCTAATACAAAAATAATGTTATATTTCGCGTATTTTTTGTCATACTTTCGATTTTTATTTAGATAAAAATAAACACGTTTTACCACGGTAAAAATAATTACAGTGACTTTCAATCAAATTTGCTCTGCAAGGATATAGTCCCTTTAAAATAAAAATGTAGTTCTCCTTTGATCGGACCGCTACACCCATGTGGGGATGTACGACTGTGTCATAGTTTATGGGCGGGGCTTAATAAGGACCAATCAAAACTCGCGTAAATACTACAAACCACACTTACTACCGTGTGAGTCAAAAAGAATAGGACCGTGATTGATTATATTTTATCATAAAACCTAATTGAGCTTGATAAAAAAGTTTTAGATATTCGAAAGAAGCATGTTCTTCCGCTCATTAGAAAAAAATAATCACCGAAATCCACCATTCCTAACAATTGTTATGCCTGTTTTACCGAAAGAACCCATTTATCCAGCTGTCCACGGAATGTTGAATGCTTTGAATATGTGTGAGTACCTGGGAAATGACTGGGTCATTGAAATGTAAATGAGATGTAAACTCGCGAGTTTCAAAAACAGATTAGCATGGTCTGCATAAAATCAATAATAAATAAAATAACAAATCTGAAGGTATTTTCAAAACTAACTTGGCATCTTGGTCATGTTGGTGGAAAGGTATTAGGTATCATGGCCCTCCATATCCAGATGTACAACAACTTTAATAGTTGAAACTTACTTGCAGACCCATTCACCGGTTGAGGTTCGGACACAATTTGTCTTGCAGTTCCCGCAAGCAAACAGCACACCTTGCAAACAGGTTATTAATAGCATGGTTCAGGAAAATTTAATGACTTAGGGAACCGTCAAAAACCGACAACATGAAGCTTCAGGAAGGAGATGGACTGTCAGGTCCCAAGCTAACATTGCTCGAGTGAGACAAGCTCTGAGAATGAACCAAAGTATCAGCTCAATTCTTGGGTTCATTCTCAGAGCTTGTCTCACTCGAGCAATGTTAGCTTGGGACCTGGCAGTCCTTCCTGATGCTTCATGTTGTCGGTTCTTGGTGGTTCCATAGTCATGGAATTTCCTGACCATTGCTATAATAACCTGTTTGCAAGGTGCACGGTTTGCTTGTGGGAACTGCAAGGCAAACTGTCTCTGAATGGGCCTTCAAGTAGGTTTCAACTATAAAAGTTTGTTGTACATCTGGATATGGAGGGGGCCATGATACTTAATACCTTTACACCAAGATGCGAAGTTAGTTTTGAAAATACCTTCAGATTTGTTATTTTATTAATTATTGATTTTGTGCAGACCATGCTAATCTGTTTTTGAAACTCGCGGGTTTACATATCATTTACATTTCAATGACCCAGTCATTTCCCAGGTACTCACACATATTCAAAGCATTAACGTTCCGTGGACAGCTGGATAAATGGGTTCCCTCGGCAAAACAGGCATAACAATTGTTAGGAATGATGGATTTCGGTGATTCTTTTTTTCTAATGAGCGGAAGAACATGCTTGTTTCGAATATCTAAAACTTTTCTATCAAGCTCAATTAGGTTTTTTGATAAAATATAATCAATCACGGTCCTATTCTTTTTGACTCACACTGTATATAAGAATTGAGACTAATGCATAACGAGTGGCCTAGTATATGATGAAGTGTCAAGGCTGCTAAAACTCTGTGCTTATTTGAAGTGATGCATGGAGAGGAAAATTGGTTATTGCTAGCACAACTTTTAACTTTTGCCAGTCATTTAAAAAAAAAAGGGGGAATAGGCCTACTGATAAATATTCCAACAACAATTCAGCAATTAAAAAAACCTGAAATAATTTTATACCTCAGAAGGATGAAAACAGTCACTATAGTACTAACAACTGGAGGGGGACCTGCTTGTGAGCCACATATTTTTGCACACTGCCAAATTAACTGGATTCTGGAAAATGACATTAAAGTTGGATTTTCTGCTTAACATAAACAAATCATGAGTTTTTTATTGCAAGTCACATCAAAATTAGAGAAAAGATCAATTGTCAGGTTTTTTTAACGTGCCAAGACAATCTATCACACCCATGACATCAACTCAAACCTGCCATGCAGACTAGTGTTCGACAAAGCTTCCAAAGATGATAACCCTACAATCACCCTGTCCAGCACACCATTTACGCTCCCATAGCATCTCTACTGCTGGAACACAGCGCCACCTATTCCGTATCCGCATCGCTGATTGACCGGCTATTCTTAGACATGCGCTACGTCATGGGACTCCCTAGCAGCCAAAAGCTTGTATTAAAGGCTCTGCAATTAGCTTGAACAAGGAATGAAAAAACGGTTGCGCGGTACCTTGGATATCGCGAAATCAACGAATCAGGTGGTCGATCTGATGTTAGAAACGAGTTCCTGACAAAAAAGACCAATTACCTCACTAGTTTTTGTAAGCCTGGCGTGCGCGTGTGGCATGACTTGACAGCAGCAATCGAGAATTGAGCTAGCTGATAAGGTTAAGAAAATTGCTTGTATGGATCATATTTTTCACACGTTTTTTTTTCGTCTTTTTCCAAAATAAACCTATATTATAAATTAGTCAGCTAACTCGACAATTTAGTTAGGAATATTGTGGTGCGTAAATCGTTACGATAGGCCAAGTATTTTGCGCAATATCCAGTGTACCGCAATGTACAAAAAATCCGAATCAACGCTATCTGAGACTGTGTGTACGTGGAGTCACCCACGCTCAGCCGTTTATGATGTGGCTGATAACTCCCCAGCGCAGTGAAGATTTGCCAAGGTTTGCCAAGATTCAACAATGGGCGGCGATGTGTGCCAAGACAACACGTAAATGGTGTGCCAGCTAAAGGTACAGTCGCACAGAAGACAGCTCCCGACCCAACCTTTTCCCGACTACACAAGACCGCAATTTCTTTTTTCAAAATCGGCTACAGTCGTGTTCAAATTTACAATTTTAATCCCGACCAGGGATGATTAGTCTGCGAGTTTCCCCCGTCGTCAACGAGACAAGAATGGAGGTAGAAACGCCTAGCAGTAGGCGACAGCATCATGAAATCAACAAGATCAAGCATGTTTAATTGGCGACGCCACTTGTTCAGTCACCGATCAGTCGCCGACATTGAAACGACGGCATAAGTTGTGACATGTCGCTGTCAAGACTGCTCGTCGATTGGTCGCCGAGTTGTTGACGCCAAGAAAGGTCCCGTCACATGAAGACAACCCGCGACGCGACCCAACCTCTTCCCAACTACACAAGATCAAATTACAAGACAAGAGATGCTCAATCGCCGAGCAGTAGGCGATCAAGCATGTCACTTGTTCAGTTCTCAAACAGTCGCAGACCTTAACACGACAGCACAAGTTGCTGTCAAGACTGCAAGTCGGCGACTTATCTTCTGTAGTTGCCGAGTTTAGTCGCCGATTCAACATGTCCAGTTGGCTTGCATTTTCTCTCCCGCTTGAAGCAGACTCATTGCCGACCACTTTCAAACTGCACACAACCACTCATAATGCGCACCAACTCATCGGCTACCGCTTCCAAACCGCTCATGTGTTCAAGCCGACCTTCCCGATTCCAAAACCAGCCACGATTTTTTTAAGCTGCAAGAAAAAATCGTGGCGGGTTTTTTCAAATTTGCAACGTGCTCCCGACCACACAAGACTGCAGAAGACTGTACAGGACAGTCCCAGACTTGGTCAAAACTACACCTGAAAAAGGAAAATTACTCACGATTTTTGAAAAAATGGCCAATCGGCACCAGTCTTGAGCAGTCTGGAAGCGGTTTTCTAGCAAATAATGGGTAAGACTACAGACAACTGCACAGAACAGGCCCGGACCTTGCCAGAACTACACATGAAAAAGAAAAACTGCTCCCGATTTTCGAAAATTGGCCAATCGGCCCCAGTCTGGAGCAGTCTGGAAGTGGTTTCTAGCAAATAATCGGCTGTGTGACTGAGCCTTTAATATATATATACCAATGCTTCAAGAACTTGTGGTTTTAAATTTGATAACAGAAGCCTGTTTTCACTAGACATAATAAAACGGCCTATACTTGTTTGAAAGCAAGTTTTGCTCTGAGTATAGCTGCTAATTGTTAGTGCCTTAAATACATACGTCATGAGGTGCTACTTCTGGTGTAACAAGACAAGGATAGTAAAAACCCACCAAGATAATAACACATGGCCTATGTGCATAAAATAATGCCTATCACCAAAACAGGTTCTACTGTATTTTTGTGTAAAACAGTCACTTCAACTTTATTATACACCGAACACATAACTCGTTGACATATAATAACTCTACAGATCAACAAAACCCCAAACTCCCGTAAAATCAAGGTCTCTAGATCTGCAGTAGAGAGAACAAGGCACAATAGCACACAATTGTTTGTTAATACCAAATTTCGCCCAATATTATAGTCCATAAAACACCCAATTATCTCCCAGTTGCCACATTATCAGCTGTATTATCTTAATTATCATAATTTAATCACCTATGGCGGAATATTGGGCTAAAAAAGGGCTCCCGCCCAAAAATGTTGGAAATGAGAAAAAAATCAGCCCAATTTGATATCTTAAACATGACATGCTGTCAAGAGAGTTTATTTTTTGAGGTATTAGGACATGTTGATTGAAAATGGGGGGGGGGGCTGTAAGGAATTACAAAATAGAAAGAATATATCAGAGAAAGTTAGGGTGAGAACCGGGGGAGGGATATGCGTGGTCCGACTTCCGAACTAAGGGGCTTGAGGCTGAATTTGTCTTTTAAATTATGGCCTTAGAAAATGGATTTGGAGGAAATTTGCAGGCTTTGGAACTAAAATTCGGCTCAAATTTAGCTTCTGAGGAGAAAGTAAGAACATGAGTGTGAGAGGGTGAGAGCCCGGGGAAGCACTAAACTTTTTCTGGGTTGGGATATGTGTAACCCGGCCTCCGAACTTAAGAGCTTTGGAACGGATTTTGTTTTTTAAATTAGGGCCTTAGAAAATGAATTTGGAAGAATTTGCAGGCTTTGGAACTCAAATTCGGCTCAAATTTGGCTTCTGAAGCAAACATTTTCCCAAAGGGGACCTCAAGTTCTGAATTATGCTTCAATTATTAGTAACTCAGTGCTGGATAGGCGTGATATGGGGATGTTGGAAAGGAGAACCCTGGGGTAGTTTGGAAATGGAACCATGGGGTATTTGGGAAGTGGACCCTGGGGTAATTGGGAAGTGAAATATGGGTTAGTTGAGAAAACATCATGGGATTGTCTGGAAAGAGACCCATGGGTAGTTGGGAATTGGTCTTGTAGATGGAAAAGGGAACTTTTGGGTATTTGGTGTAGGATGTGGAGGTAGTGTGGAAATCACGGTGCCCTGGGTTAGTTGGGAAAGGACACCTGTGTTAGATGAGAAGTAGAATCTTAGTTACTTGCGAAGGGTGCTCTGTGGCAGCTGGGAAGGGGCTCTGAGACAGTTAGAAAGGGGATCTTGGTAGTTGGAAAAGAACAGGAGTTGAGACTTTTGACTCTAAGGAGTTTATTAGAGTGGACACTGTTATAGTTGAAAATGGGCCTGGGGTAGTTAGACAGGGGACCCTTGGTATGTGACAAAGTTTACTTATACTAGAGGTAACGTCTGATAAGGTTCCGTACGGATCCCAACAGCCCTAACCTTGGTACCCCCGTCGCACATCGCGAAAGCCGAGAACCGGGAAATTCTAGTGTTAGAATAGCGTCTGAGCATGAGTGCACAAACTCAAGCTCAGGTGCTATTATCTAACATACCGTAATGCATTCGGCTACGTCAATTATCATTTACATACTGCTCTTTACACACCTATTCCACAGGGCTCAATTTTAGGCCCTTTACTTTTTATTTTGTATTTAAAAGATATCATTTATTCAAGTAAAGTTTTTAAATTTATCATTTATGCCGACTTATACATTCTGCAAATAATGAACTAAATATTTGGTTGAAAGCAAACAAATTATCTCTCAACATCAATAAAACTACATTTATATTATTTAGAAATATACACAATACTCGAAATTTTTATCCTGATAATATAGTCATACATATTGACAATATACATATTCTTAGGGTCTTCCACACAAATTTTTAGGCGTAATTTTCGATGAAACCCTAACACGGAAACACCACAACACCTGCATTACAAAAGTTTCAAAAATTGGCATTCTCTTTATACTCAAGCATACATTATCTACCAACATACTATATTCTCTTCTTATAATATTCTCCTCTCGTTCCGTTTATATTGTTTTGTATGATATGGGCTAATAAAAATAACGCTGCATATTCATTCAATTCACGAAATACCAGCACATTTTTTTGAAGGGTGAGCCCATTTTGCCATTAATTTTGATTATTTTCGCAAGTATGTTTGCTACTGTACACAATACCTGTGATGGCAAACAGGCTCCGACACTTGACTATGTAGCGCAAAAGAAGTATTTTTTGTAATTAGAATAATAATATCGGAAATCTCATTTTTGAAGGGTGCCCAATTGTCCATAATTTTGAGATTTTTCCGCACGTTTGTATGTGCCTAGTCAAAAACACATCCCTGTGATTGCGCAAAGCTCGAACTGACTATGGTTCGCAACAAGCAGTTTTTTTGTAATTAGAATAATTACTATCGGAAATCTCATTTTTGAGAGGTGGCCCATTTTCCATATTTGGAGATTTTCGCACAGTTGGTAGTTCTAGTAAAACATACCTGATGAATGGCAAGCTCGAACTTGACTAGGTATCGCAAAAGAAGTAGTTTTTGTTAATTAGATAATTAATATCGGATCCTCATTTTTGAAGGGTGGCCCAATTTTCCATAATTTTGAGATTTTCGCACAGTTGTATTGCTAGTAAACAATACCTGTGAATGGCAAAGCTCGAACTTGACTATGTATCGCAAAAGAAGTATTTTTTGTAATTAGAATAATTAATATCGGAAATCTCCGATAATAATATAACGGCTGCTGGAAACGTCCTTTCAAAATGAAATAGCCGGTGTAAAAGGAGATATGGTCCGCCAGGAACCATAGTCCGGCCTCCATAGACGACAGTGTTCGGAATAAAGCGTGAAAGTAATGTTGCGTGAAGAGTCAACTGAATCGAGTGCCTTATTCTTCACCGTTGTAGGCGGACTGTGAGTCCGGAGGACTATATCTCCTGCCACACCGGGATATTGCGTTAAGTACGTGCTATGCCCATCCATTATTTGTCAGTTGGTTCAGGCAAGTGGGTCATTTTAGTGAGGTGGCACTATTTCTCAATTGACGGACAGAAATATGACGTTTCCAGCTCCGTTAAATTATAATCGGATATGCCGATTCTAATTACAAAATCGCTTCTTTTATAACAAATACGCACTTTGAGCATTACCATTCGCAGGTATAGTCTACTAGACAATTACCAACACTTCTGTGCAAAAATGTCAAATATTGACAAATGGGGGCGCTCTTCAAAAATGTGCTGATATTGCTCTAAGTAAAAAAAAATAATTTATCTGTGTGCTGACGCTTACTACAACGCTCATACACCCCCTTTGTTCAATAAATTAAATACACTTAACGTTTTTGATATACAAAAACTCCAGGTTGCTCTTTTTATGTTCAAGTTCAAAAGTAATTTGCTCCCTAAATTGTTTTTCAAATTACTTCACAAAATGTAGAACTATTCATTCTTACGAGACTAGGTCTGCACGGGCAGATCTATACAGACCCACTGCCGACCTTGTGAATGATATTAATGTCAACATCTGATAGTGTAATACACTCAAACGCTTCAATATCATGTATAAAGAATATTTATTATTAGAGTACTTCTAACATTTGTTGTATGTATGATTTAGAGTTATATAACGTACATGTATGTTTGGTCAAATACATCTGTGCTTGTAGACATATCTGTGTATTTTTCATGTGTGTATGGACGTACACAATGTAGTATGAGTGGTGTATTGTGTACAAGTGTGGGTATGCTTCTGCATATGCATGTTAGGCCCCCCCCCCAAAAAAAAAATAAGGACCAAAGTTTGTCTCAGAAGAAATGTGAATAATTTAAATGCGAAATGCGTTTTTTTTAAAGAAAAATGCTAATGCGAAATGCGGGATTTTTTTAATTATTTTTAATTGCATTTTTGACCCACTTTTTTCATTTTTTCGGCCGGTTCGCGGCCGAATTTTCATTTTTTTTTTCTGAAATTAAAAAAAAATTCAAGTCAGCAAAAACCTAAAAAAATATAATGCGCTAAAAGGCCAATTTAAACAAAATGCGCGCGGTCTTCTAGATAAAAATGAAAAAAGTGGGTCAAAAATGCAATTATAAAAAATAATAAAAAAATCCCGCATTTCGCGTTAGCATTTTTCTTAAAAAACGCATTTTGCATTTGAATTTTTCACATTTCTTCTGAGACAAACTTGTTACTTGGTTTTTCGGGGCCTAAAGACAAACTTGATTTTTTTCTTGGCCTATATAAACCGGTACATCTTATTTATTCATATCATATGTGCGCAATCATATGCACGTATAACGAGTTTTATTTTGCGTATGCTTTCTTTCCTTATCTTTTCCTATTGCTTACGTTATAAGTGCAATTTGTTACATCAAAAACTCTATCAAATTCACTTAATATTATTATTATGCTACACATCTTGATAGCGTAAATCAGTATGTTAATGTACGTATATTATATGCGGGTATATGTGCGTATGTACACTGTTGTTAAAAATGTGAAATAACGTCTTTTGAACTGGCAGCTGGGACTCACAACAATCAAAACGACGTCTGTTTACAGTTATTTGCACGTTTCGAGTCCCTTTTTAGTTATTTGAACGTTTCGAGTCCCGGCTGACAGTTAAAACGACGTTTTTTAGAACATTTTTAATTATGTTTATTTGTAAACATATAAATCATGTAAAATGTATATGTATGCATATTCGTCGCACACGTCACATACTGTCTTATCTGACATTTTTTACTTTTTTGAGATATTTTGCATATGTACTTATAATGTTATGGTCTATACATGCACAAAGTTAAAATCTTAAAAGTGACCTAATTAGTGAGATATTAATTAAGAATTTTGATCAAAAAACTCAAACTGCATATCGCGATTTCACATACTGTCGTATGTTTCATTTACACGTTATTTCAATAGGCGTATAATTAACGCTGTTCGTAAAACAAGCTGTTTACGCTTTTCACATACAGATCTATGTGCGTCGTATCTGTCTCGTGCGTGAACATGATGTGTTTCACATAGAGATCTATCTGAACGCATTGAAATATAACGATGAAATTACCGTCGTATGTGAAAATACGACTTTTTTTGCATTTCACATACAGACTTACGACTTTGTAGCTTTATATCAGGAATACAATTGCACTTCAAAAACCTCAGAATGGTTAAAACTTAAACTTCAGAATGTTTTCTTCATAATGCAAAATTAAAAAGTAAATTGTAATGTTTAATTCCATAGTACAAACATGAAATCTCCCGGTAGAATTTCAATGGCGATTTTCTCGAAAACGACATTTCGTCAGATAAGACAGTATGTGATGTGGGCGATGTTATTTTAAATGGCCAAACTTGTTGAGCTTAGGCCTCCATTGTCTTCATCTATGTCTTGTAAATGGAAAATAAACTGAAACTGAAACCCTTCCCACCAATCTCTGAATGTCTCTTCAGGGCTAAATACCATAAATTTTAGAAAAAATTATAGTTCGCTGTGAGAACTATCACCTTTACCAGTAAAAGACTCAATACAATTGGTTTGGTCGACGGAAGCAATTAGCCTTGTATCTATCTCCAGTTCTCCATACCTCTCGTAGATTTGCTTGAGGACGGCTTCATCAAGTGAGCGTTTACGGCTCAGGATATACTCAAGGTTGAAGTAAAATGAGGGGCAGTCAGGCATAACAATGCATTCGCGGATCATAGCGTAGTTATCGTAATCGGTATCATGTATCCACCCGACTTCAGAGATACCTGCGGAAAATAAAACAAAAATTCCTTTAGAAAAATAAAAGGGCGAGCAAAATAGAAATTTGGGTGACTTCTATGCCGATTTTGTCTCTAAATTGTCATATCAACACTTTATATTACGACATATTGCGTATCGCCTTTTAAATGCCACTTTATATTACTGCACTTTATATTACTGTTCTTTGTGAAAACATTTACGACTGTTTCTAGACCTAAAAAAGTGGGATCCCGACTTTTATTAGTAAACAAAGCATGAAAATCATAATTTCTTGACAAATACGGATTGTTACGCTTAGTCACTCACATGGGTCCTTACTACTACAAGTCCAATACAACGTGCAAAAAAATGACTTTGATGAAAAATAGAAGGCGCAATTTCGGTTTATATTTGTTTTACAATTTGTTTTCTTAATAGGTAAGTTAACCACAGATTCATTGTTTTATGTTCTGATACAGTTACTATTGGAATAATTTTGCATAACCTCCCTGCTCTTTCAAAAAATACATACCCCCAACCAATTTGCAAGATTAAAAATTACACAACCCCATTTACTTTTCCATCCCCCCTCGTCAACATTCATTTCAAACACGTTTAACACGTGTCGACAGATCGTTTTAGTGGAAATAAATAATTTTTGACTTTTCTCTTTATTCCCACTCTCTATTTTCGTCTGCGCCTGTTGCCCGACTGGGCCGTATTAACGATTTGGATAATTAGCCTGATGAAGAATTCGACACACATACCTTGAGCGGGAATATAGCTAAACTTTCGGGGCTCGCTGTCCTCAAATTTGGCGAAAAGATCGGGAAATACGTAAGCGGTGCCATTGGAAGTGAAAATGAATAATTGAACCTGTAGAGCGTTGGGTCGTTTTCCAGTCTTGAATAGGTAATCTTAACACATCGCTCGTTCTGCATCCACGACGGTAAAGTAACTATTGGATTATATCGAGCAATCACGTACCAACTTCCCAAAAAATCGTCAATATTGAAATCGTTGTTATTAGCAACAGTTGGAGGTGATGGACAGGCTCCACGGCCCATAAATGGTTGTACCTCCGCCTGGATGGTAATTGTATAAATAGATGATATGCATGCATAAGCAAAAGAAATTTCAATCAGTATCTTTGCGATCTTCATCATGTTGATATGGTGTTATGAATGGAAACCGATTGACGAGTAAGAGTACCACAATTTGTAAATTTCAATAAGTTTGTTCGTCATAGTCTGAAACTTCCACCATTTATATTGCAATAAAATATTCATGGCCATATGCCCGATTCATGCCGTATGCCCGGGCCATATGTTATGTGCCGGTGTGAAAGCAGATATAGTCCGGTGGGACTCATAGTCCGGGGCTCCATAGACGATAACGGAATAAAGCGTGAAACTAATGTTGCGTAAAGAGTCAACTGAATCGATTGCCCTATTGTTCACCATTGTTCCCGGACTATGAGTACGCCGGACAATGGTTACTTCTACACCGGGTTATGTGTATTCTTTGACTAGCTGATATTGTATTTTGTATTGTATATTGTGTTTTTGTCTTTTTGAGGGTCGCAATTATAATTTTAGCGGGTATTGTATTTTGTATTGTATATTTTTTTTTATCTTTTTGAGGGTCGCAATAATATTTTTAGCGGGTAAAATGCTTATCTACCCAAAAACTTTGGAAACGGGGTAAAGCCCACCAAGTTTTAAAAAAGAGCAACAGCCATATAAAGTTAGTAAATGTAAAGAGAGCACCAAGTATCCTCAAGTGCATCTGCCCCATTGGCAAACTTGGTCCAATTTCTGCTATTTTTTCGTTTCCAACGTTTTTTTGGTATAGATTTCCTTTATTTTTGTGAACATCGATGTAGCTGTGCAAATTGTAGTTGACCAATAAATCATGAATTTCCACGAACTGTTTATACACTTTAGTTGAGTATGTTATATCGCCGTCGACCCGAGACGTGATGTGTTTTTTAACTCTTACGTGTTTTGTGAAATTTGTCTTGAACAATGTTTATGCATTTAAAGTCGGTATATTCAGGTAATTGATTTTGTTGTCTATGCTCTTAACAAAGATAATAAAATATGAAGAGCTTTAAGTCCATGGGCTATCAAAATTTCGATTTTATATAAAATTGTTGTACTTGGAAAATGTTTTCGTGTTTTTTTTACATTTATATCTCCTTCAGTCGCCAAGATATTCAAATTTTAAAGTTCTGCAATTTTACTTTTTCATTAAAAAATCAAATTAAAAAGAGCATAACATTTTGAAAATATTTTTATTCTTTTGGTTGAACTGTTTGTACTGTTTGCTTGCATTAAGTAAAATATAATTTACGAAGATTACCGATACAAAAATTGAATTTTACATAACATATTGGCCTATTGGCAGAAAATTTCTAATTAAATTTAAAGGAATACCTGTGAAAATCTTACGGGAGTAAGATCCTTGCATTAGAATAATGTTATGGCTCTAAATTGATGAAAAATCGCCTTGTAATTATTGTCTTATTTTCCGTACAAAGTAGCACTTTTTAGCTACCCTTTTCCTAAGAAATTCAAAACGATATTTTTATTGTTATGAACATCAATTTAAATATAAAATCAAATCTTGACAAAAAACTGAATACTAACAATTATATATAAGAAAGATTTGGACATGTTTTAACCTCCTTATGCAATTTCAAGATACGATTAATTATACTTCCATTCCGTTACAATGGTCAGGGTGATCGTAAGCCAAGAGACCCAAAAGTAAAGAGAATGACCACCAGAACTGCCTCTTACTATTCTAGTAGGGTTGGGCAAGTTACAACTTTTTTTTTTAAATCGAGGGGATTCTATGGCCATTTTGGCTCCTGAAAAAGAATCTAGCAAGCTTTTACACTGAAGATAAAGTTTTGGGTTGGTTCTATGGATTTTAAGTTTTGTACATAAAGTCAATGGGATTTTTACGTTAAATTAGTTATTTGCCAATATTTGCCATATAAAAACTAATGACAACTATGTAACATGCACATGTGCTAGGTATATTGCCTCCCTTGGTAAAACAACAGGTTTCCAAAATAACCAAGTCATGATTGTCTAGAATAAAGAAAAAATGTCTTTACCTTGCAGAGAGTGTGTAGTCACTCATTAGCACAGTTACAACTTTTCCCTACTTTTTTAATTATCTATAGAAACCATTTTTTACAGTTTCACATTTGCCAATAAATGTTATAAGTGGCCGTTCACAAAAGCATTTCTTAATTCATATCTTGCTCACGAAATGTGTCAAATATACTTCTGAGGGTTGTAATACGTGTTCTGCTTTTGTATTGCGAACAGTTAAGTAATTGTTAAAGATAAGTTAAGTAATTGTTAAAGATACTTTCACCTAGTGGTTTTATTAAACACGCGTCAAACAAAGGGACGTTTGTGTCTGACGGTGTGTGTCGCTTGTATCATGGACGTTCTAAAGCATTTTAATGTTTTTTGCTGTATGTGGGTTGTTATTTTTAAAATTTGGTGGACACACTACCGCGTGTCTTAATGTTTGAATAATTATGTTATTTTAAATTGCATGTGCATTTTCGATTACTGTTTCAATCTGAGCTTTAGAGACCTTGACGCCACACCAATGCACAACAACCCGCATGTATATTTTTCCAGATTATAACTACGCACACTCCCTTTATTGAGAAGAACTTGGTGTTCGTCTGTGGCGTTTTGTACGCCAGTTTTTCTGCCCGAAGGGTAGTTATTGAAGGATCGAGGGACGTTGTCGTTCTGTATCCTTGCCCCCGGGTACCATTCCGTATCCGTTCCCTTAGGAGCAATGTCCCTATAGCTACTATGCCAGTGGACCAAATGGATATACAAATAAAAAAAATTTTATTGATTTTTTAGTTTTTTTCTGTTTTTTAATATTTTATACTTTTAAACTGTTTTTTTTAAATTTTGTACGAAAATGTTAAGGTAGACTATTATCAAAATTCTTCCTGCAAAAATCCCGTTGAGTATTCATCATCGTTGCCTTTAAACTGGCGCCTCCTGCCCCACCCAAAAATTCCACAAAAGGGTTTCAAAAGGCCACTTTTTGCTAGTTTTTTAAGTCCAAAATTTACAGAAATTTTGACAAGAAAGTCAACTTTTGGTGATGAGATGCTCAAAAGTCAAACCAAAAGAGATCATTTAGGGGAATTGGTCCACTTTTACTTAAAAAAGGCCACTTTTGCCAAGTCCCGCACCCACCCAAATACAGCCTGCGTACGGCCATGAACTGGTGGGTGAATAAAAGCTAATAAATTGCAAAAACCATAGCATACCTAACAGTTACACGGGACCATTGTAAAGTGATATATCAGTAAAAGAAATTTCGACATTAGGCTACAAAAATTAACGACTTTGAACAATTTCCGAAAACATTTAATTCAGAGCAAAGAATTGATAAAAACACGTGTATACGCTATATACGATCTGTTAGTGGACTTCGATAAGTTGTGCACGGTTGGATCAAGTATATCTTCCAGGCTACACAACCGAAATTGAAGTGTACACGATACCTGATTTTTCGGTAAATATAAACATGTGGACATTATCATGTTATACGGCTGCAGATGATGAAATGTCTAAAATCACTGAAAACCGGCAAAAATCCAAATAGGCATGTTGGATTTTTTTTGAATTAATGAAAAGAGAAACCGTTGTGAAAGTCTTCTGGTGTGGTTTTTATTCGTACACTGGTAGTTTTAAAACATAAAACAGCGATTAACATAAAATTTACATATTTTTGTTCCTCACCTTGATTGACATAAATTGCTATATGCCAGAGAAAAATGAAATCCTTACTTTTTGAAAATTTCAAAAAACAATTATTTATTATTAAATTGAACATAAGGATCAATCAGAGTAAACTGGGACACATTTAACTAGAAGAAGAAGGTTCGGACAAAATGGCGACAAACTTTACAGTTATGAACCCACTTGGCTCTATTTAAAAATGTTTTTCGATAGGGAACCAGCTCCTCTGTGTAACCATTGGATCTCCTTGGAAACAAACCATTGTTATATTGTTGTTTCATTTTACAGTTGTCTTGTGAGTCATTTGGCTTAAGGTATAGACGTATTGAATCGATATAAATCGCATTTAAAAGTATGGCAATACATGGAAAATATATAATAATTAAAAAAAAAAAAAAGATTTTAAATTTTAGATTATTCTACCAAGCAGAGAAAGTATCTGTTGTTAGGCTAGAACATTAAATGTATGTGACAACATACTACATTGAGATTCTCAGGTGTCGGATTTAAAGGTGGTAACAACCTTTCGGTTGTGTGAAATTGTATCCAAGTTTATGACGCTTAATAAATGTAATTCCTCCTTACCAACGTGAATAAGAATTACTTAACATAAAAAAGTTATTCATCCTTTAATCTTTAATCAACATAATTTTTTTGTTAAACCTAACCCATAGTCAACTTTATTCTTCCGAAGACTTTTTGAGACCATTGAAAAACGCAAAGGGACATTTGTATACCTCGCCTAAAACGTTTATAAACAGATGTCCCAAGCCACTGGCGGGCTTCCAAAATGATAAGACCGGATTTTGAACGAAAATATTGAATGATAAACTCAACAGTGTTTTCATATTTAATATATGTGAAAGACAGTGGTATACATATCAAGTACATATTCTGTGAATTTCATTGGAGGCACCATATTTTGTTAAGTGTAACATTTGATTGTTTTAAAGGTCCAACGAGAAATGCGGTGTAACGGGTGAGAAATTACACATGGATGGGCCGGAATGGCCATTCATGAGATTTTTCTCGCCTGGTGCAGCATATTTTAGAGTATGTTAAAAAAAAAAAAAAAAAAAAGTCCTCTCTTGTAGGACTAAGATGATTTAAACTGGATCTAACGTTAGTTCCTATTAAGACATACCAGCGAAAGAGATGTTGTTCTAGTGAGATTAAGTCACAAGGGAATGAAACGAACTCAATAACTCATCAAAATGAGGTTGTTATGGCTTAGACTTGGAATATACAGACTTTTGAAAATCGTTGTGTGTTCAATAAAAAGGTCCGGGTCTAAAACAAATTCCTCTAGACAGCTAAAATAACGTAGAGGTATATTTAGAAAAATGGGACTACAATTCGAATTATAGTCAAATAGTTTAATAATTAGAAAACAATGAATATTGATCGGTACTAACTCTTTTTGTACAACCCATATCGGTAAGAAGGTATCCATATATGTAGGAAATTTATATTTTGTAAAAAAAATAAAAGAACATCAACTGTTGTTTAAAAATTGGGCGACAGCGCCCTCCCTTAACCCTAAATGAAGTATTGGATATAAACACCGTAAAGGAATATCTCGTTATCTTATAGTCGATCGCGCGTGAACGTTCGTAACCCTGGGTTTAGTTTTAGACCTATTCCAATAAGTAGGCAAGGGGTCTACCGGAGAAAATGACAGATTCAAATGCACGTGCCACCCCGGTTTATCTTGGAGGACACTCCAATCATTTAACTCACTCACCTGCCACTAACTACAATTTCATTCGTGTATGGACACGCACTATAGGGTTATTTCAGGCATTAACATTGCTCCACAATAACATGATTAACAGGAGTCCCTGCGCCTTCATTAAATTTGTCACCTCCGCAAGAATGTCAAGAATGGTACGGGGTCACACATCAGATGAATTGAGTATAGCCCTTCTGTTCATGGGGTCAATAGATATTACTCGAAAAAAATACAAATGCAGTTGATTTCTGATTGTGGGCCCACTGTGTTTTTAATTCTGTCCGTGTCAGACACGAGAAATATTTGCTTTTGTATTTAAAAATTGTTTAAATTAAACCAAAAAATCTTAAAATGTACCAGGAAGCAAATTTTAAAAAATCTACATGAGACGCGGTTCTTTTGATTTTCTTCAAATACGTTCTACAAATTAATACTAGAGATAAGTCCAACATTTCACTTTGTAATGAATAATGATCTCCCCTATCGAAGACGGTAATGCAATGTGAAGAACTTGTGTTTTAGCAAGAAGTGCTCAAGATGTCTGTGTATAAAATTTTCAACATTGACGAGTGGCGTTAGCCAGGTGGGGTACTTTCACAGTGCTCAGAACTAATTGAAACGATCATTTCTCATACGCTCTACTACTGTATACACCTTTAGCAACACAGTACAAATGTAAAAAAGTCTTTGTTTTTAATTAATTACAATGGCTAGATTTTGTTATTAGCAGTCAAAAAGCCTCTTACCATGTTGTTAAAACTGTACTGCATCTTCTGGCAAACACAAAGTTTCGTGGTAACTTTACAGGCAAAATGGAAGAGTTAAAATAAAATACATAGGTTTTATGATGTAAGATATATCCTTCCAGGCAAATATACGTCTTCAGGCGTATAATAAGGATTGTACTCGGCGGAAAATGACAATTTTTAAATACGGCCCCGACGACGAACATTTTAGTAAGAACATAACGACAATGTCATCTCGGATTTCTTTATTTTGTTTCAAACATCATCTGAATTTTTGATGTTCAGCTACAAGTGTTCATTATTTCACATGTAAAATGCAATACTGTTTTGGCACAAAGCGGTTGCGAAAGATGTTCCTTGGTTCTTCTTTAATTTGAATTAAAAATGTTTTCAAATCTCACGGTCTCATATCCCACATCCTTAACCTCAAACGCCACCTGACTAAAAATCCACGGCGCGGAACCCCTGCCTGTGATTAGTTGAAATTGCTCCTATCTGACAACAAAAAATACCGCTACCAACACCATCCCTTTTTGGCGGTGATTGTCAATTTCCTCTAGGGAGGTTAGGGATATAGGAGCGTCAAATAAATACTAGAGGTTTTTCCAACTCACTCACTCATGCCATACCTATACAAACGGTGTTAGTTCCCGAGTATTCCTCATTCAGATCAATTTTATACCAGCGCCTCAAACTGTGACCCATACTTTTTATGCATATATACATATCCCACATGTGTCGTTCTTTAGATTTAGAAAGTTTGCCAAATTTGGAATGGCCTTTCCATTCCCCCCCCCCGGCAAGATGGCCGTTGATCCGAAAGGTGGAAGACAGAGCTCTATATGAAACCGTATGTTAAGTTTGGTGTCTTAAATCGATATAACCATTACAATGTTCTGTTGCATGTGTCATTGGGCGAAGGGTGTTTCCATAAGTAAGCACCCTTTCTTACATCCTTTTCTGACATACCCTATGAATTTCGGAACCTAAAAAAAAACGGACCTTCGGAATAAACAACAGGTATATGTGGTTTATTTCCGTTAAGGTCCGTTTTCCGAATTCATAGGGTGTCAGAAAAGTATGTCGAAAAGGGTGTCACCTATGGAAACACCCTTGGGCGAAGAACTTCATCCAGTTTTGTTTTAACGTTTCACTGTGATTGGTAATTTGCCCAGAAGTAAACCCAGGGGAGTCTGAATTGCAATGAAATTGCAACATACATACATACTACACACAACAGACATACACCACATACACACAACATACATACATACATACATACATACATACATACATACATACATACATACATACATACAACGCCTACATACATACCTACATACATACATACATACATACAACATACATACATCATACCTACATACAGCATACAACCAACTACCAACACACACATCCTAAATACATACGAATGTACGTACTTTCTAGACATTGTGGGGTTAGTTTCATTGACTTTGATTTAAATAAGATGGGCTTTTCTTGACATTGTGGGGTTGTTTTCCCTTGACACATTGAGCCTTTTTCTAACTAGAATTTTCTTTTCATATCCCTAGGTCCCTTAATGCCTTTTTTTGCCCATTTTTGCCAATCCAAATGTGATTAAGTCTCAATTACCAAAATTCTCAAAGTACATTTAGTGTTTAATGATATTTTACAGATTTCTTGGTAAATAATCCAGGGTCGTGTTTATAACATATTAACAACAGGCCATGAACAAATTGTATCACGATGATTAAATTATAATTAATGTTTCCAGCCCAAAGAGCCATGGAATGGCCTTCATCTCACGTTAAGAGACAGAGTTCGCCACAGAAATTCGACAAATAACACACGTGAAAGACAGTATCCATAAGATAAAAGAATCAAAATGAGGATTGGGCAGGGCAACAACAACAAGTGGAACGAAAAGACTTACATATTGTAGCCCATAAACGGAAAACGCGGAGAGGAAGATAGAAACGACGTTGGAGTGATGACATTACAGGGTATACAAAGACAACACTAGTCAAGAGCGGCAAGATCCAAATCCAAGATGGAAAATGCTGGCGAAGGGGCTATACGCATGCAGTGTTTTGACATAGGATTATGATGATCGAATATCGAATCGCCATGATGAATGTCAGCGACAGGTTAGTTGTTTGAATTAAATTTCACTAACGCCGCATGAAATAAGAGTCTGCGGATAACAACAGGAAGCTATTGGGTAACCTTACGTAAAGTACTTTTGTCCAACTCTTTCAAATTTCCATTTTATTTCTTAAAAGAATTAAAGATGTCGCTTCATAAGTAACGGAAAAAGTCACGTAAAGTATTAATCACACATGTTCATTTCTTAATCTTCTGACTTTTTTTTCTGCCTATTTGTATTGCAGCAATTCTAGTTTTTACTTTATTTTTGTGTATCGTAAGAAAAAAAACAAGCTGAGACTCGAGGTATTTCAAATGGTGAAATTTATTAGTATTTATGACAAATGCCTCAGGTTGCAAAAACTAGGATAATTTCAAAATCCTAAACGGTAATCGCCTTATTAGTGACGGTGTGAGATGGCTGGATGATAATCTTGTTAGAAGATTTGAAAGTGGTGTAAGAATGTGATTTCCAGATACGATTGATATCGCTTAATCTATTTGATTATAAATAAATAACAAAACTTGTCTTGTGGAAGTCTGGATAAGAGTTTACTTTTGATAGGGTGGCAGAGGCAAAATAAATTGGTACGTACATTCCGAATAGTACACACCGAGTAGTCGGGGAACTGCTTAACTTCAATTTATCAACTTCAATTATGAAGCTTCTTTTTGTAAGTTACAAATGGCAACATAAGTTTGCACTCTGCAGGCCCTTAGTGTATCATTCACAATCAATAAGGGATTGTAGAAATACCATCTATCCCCAAAGTGAAAGTCCCTCTCAAACGTTACAAACTACTTTTGGTGGCGAATTAAGATTGTTTTAGCAGAATTAATTTTGCAGTTTTGGGGAATTTGTCTTGTTCATGTTACTCCATCTCACAAAACATTTTCAGTAGTGTTTTTAGGGATGTTTTAAGATAAACCCGAGCTTCCGCAGCTTCTCCCTCAGATTGGTATATCGAACGATTCCTCGCCATGTTTTTCAGATGCCCCACCGTGCGTTGCATCAACTATGGCATTGGCAAGAAAGCACATGTTTAGGTCCGGTGTAAAGTATCATGTCCCGGCAGGTAATCATCGTCCGGGCTCCATAGACGACAACGGAATAAAGTGTGAACTAATGTTGCGTGAGAGTCACTGAATCAATTGCCCTATTGCCTACCATTGTTCCGGACTGTGAGCCCGGAGGACTATATCTCCTGCCACACCGGTGAAAGTGTTGGTTGGTTATTAAAGTTGTTTACAGATATTAAACTGATTACCAAGGCAGCATATTTCCAAATACTTAGGTGATAAATTTGTATTAAAAGGTATATAGATTCTTGAAAACAAAATTAGTTCGTTTCGGAAAATATTATTATGACGATTTTCTAAATCTGAACCATGGGTTTGCGGTAACACACACTTCGCGAGACATTTTACAGTAAGGAATACCACAATAAAGAAGAGGATTGAAATGGGATTTTGATGTTCTCAAAATATAGAAACACCAATTTTTATTCCAAAATAAAGTTAACATGATATATCAAATCTGAATCCACCGGTTTAAGGTAACTCGCACTTCACAAGACAATTACAGTAAGGAACTTCACAAGAAAGAGGATCTAAATGTCATTTTATGTTATCTCTTAAATGCGATCGAAAGCTAGAAACACCCATTTTGTTTTCAAAACAAAGTTAATATGAATTGCCCTAAAATAAGTAATGAATCGTGTAAAAAGAAGATGATCAATATTAGTCGATGCTTCATAAGTCCTTCATAAGCTACAAAGAGTCTACATGAGGTAGCCCTGCTATTTATATCATGAGCAGGTTAACTCTATAAGCTAATACAATCCTATTCCCATGGTACAACTAAATAGCTTTCACTAATAACCAGTGCATCGAGCTAATATAATGCACCCTGTTTGTTTTTTTTTTTTTTTTTACCCACAGCATACATGGTCAACTGCTGTTAACATGGTTAATATGTGCCCATCCATAAAGTGCAACTTTTTTTTGGGGGGGGTGCGTCTTTCGGGCGTTCTATCTCAGCCATTTTTGAACGCAAGACTAGGTAATAATGTATAATTTGAAAACTTTCAAAATTATAGGACTTTGGCATAATACTGGTCGAAAAACATGCCGTGATACTTTTTGTGCCAACTGTAGGTTTAGCGTACAATTGATTTTAATATTTACATAACAACACACGTTATTTTGTTGAGGAAAAATGATTGGTTCAAAAATTTGGAATGTCAAAAAGATAATTAAACAATAATAATAATAATATGCACAACGTAACAATGGTATAGAAATATTACAGATCTCACTTAACGTAGAATTGCCCTCTCTGTTGGGGACTTCTAATACCCAAGTTCAAAGGCATAAGCTTTGTAGGTCAACGATCACACGTTTACACACACAGTGAAGATTTTGAATTCAGAGCTTGTATCTTTAAGATCCCATGATAACAGATCCTTGGGTATTTTCTTAAGTAAGTCTCTTTTTGAGCAGTTAGGAAAGCAATGTTGTCAAGCAGCCCAAGGCGAAACTCAGTCGCAATATTTTCCTTTATTGGGTAAACCACTAGCTTGTATACATTTTACCACAATTTTACTTTACAATTTTATTTACCTCTGAGTTAATTTTACCCTGCGAAGATTTTGTCAGATTTTTAGTATGTTGTTCCACTGTAGAGACCGCATATGGATGGTGTAATTTGTTCAGTGAATACAGTCATCTTTATTATTAAAGCAGAACCTGCACACCGGTGATCAATTTGTGCATGCATATGTATGTCTGTGTAGCCAATTGGCGGGGATGAAAGCGGCCCTTACGTGATCAAAGCTGATCAATTAATGAGGTCATTAATTACCAATATACATGCATAATATATGAGCGCGTGACCAAATCAGACCAATGAACTGGATCTGTTCTCAGGGTTGCGATCAGATCAGTTCGATACGTAAACAATTCAACAAGCGACCAATATCGCCGATACTTATGCATATTCGTTTATGCATCAGGCGAAATATAGTGGGATGTTGAGTGGACCAATAAAATGCGAGCATTGGCGCCAGGGTTCCCTTTGCCTGCATCATGAATATGTATGCATCTGTTCCCTTAGAGAGTCTTTAGAGGTTACCATTGCTTGAGTGCCAGAGATGTTATTCTTAGCGGAATAAGCAGAATTCGTGATGTCACCTAAACGGAAGATGAAGTTGCACAAGTAGACTGTATCGTACTTTAAATAAGACTCGATAAAGTACAATCATAAACTTTGATCAATTGATTCTTAAACAAATGTTAATAATTAATTTCACCGTGTTAAAGATTAAAGGTAAGCTATCATCGACCACCGTTGCTCACGTTCCAATACACGTGTAATGTTTAACAGCCAATGTTCGCTGGTGCCTATAGCTCTTTTGTATGTATAGTACATTACCTTCGGGTTCTATCTGCAAAGCGCTACGGTGATGGGTACCAGTATCATGAATATGTATGTGCGTGGGTTTTACGCTAGAGGACAGGGACACAACGTATATCTGACGTGTTGACAGGAGCTGGCTAATATCGAACCACATTTTGCTAAAATTTCCTTTCTAGTCAGGTGGAAGTTTAGGCACACAGCCTGAAGGATGGAAATGGAGTACAGACTTTTTCTATTGATAGATTTTAGTTCATTAGGACCTAAGCCAATAATTTTTGGAGGGTGTGCAAAATTTGTTACAGTGGCATTTTTGAAAATCCAATATGGCTGCTACCATGTCCAAAATCACTAAAAATCCCTTAAGTATTTCCGATAGAGACAAATATTTTTCGGTACTCCGGTGTTTCAAGCACGAGAAAGTGTTGGTAATGTAATATTATCATTACATTGCCACAAAAATCCAATATGGCTGCTCAAAAGTCAAATATGCTCTCGGAATCATTAAAATGATCTTAACTCCTCCATTATACCTATTATGCTACTTGAATACATACTGAACACCTAAAATATGTCCTGCATGTGTTCAAAATCTGTTACAATTGATCACACTCTGCAAGTGTTACTTTAACACCTCTAGAATGCATTTCCAACGCATCCGGACACGTCAAGTGTTCTGCACATTTTGCAGTTTAGAGGCTTGATTCCAGTGTCTATGTGCATGCTTTATGCTTTACACTTATGAGATACATCTATTTGATCACTAGAAAACCCTTATTTGACATTTCTCTGTAATGAACATTTTCAAAATTCAAGATGGCAGCCAATACAGCCGCCTTTAAAAATAGTAAAACCTACATTTTATGTGTATTATATGTAGTTACATCAACTAATTATTATTATAAAGGTGTAAATTAAGATATGGGATAAGTATTTTACTATTTGTCATTCTTATCTGGAATTTCTGTTTCTTTAACATGTAAAAATGTTAAGATTGGGACCAATGTGGCTGCCTTTTTACCTTCTTTAAAACCTCTAAATTACGATACACCCGTATTGTATTTAGTTAAAACACCCAAAATGATTATTAAAGTTTAAATTAATGTATGTTATGTATGTCTTTGAGCTTTAATAACTCGTATCTGGTATATTTGTTTTGACAACATGCTTAAAAGTCAAAATGACGGCCAATATATTATGAATATATGACAATTTGTACGTTTTAAAGATCTTAAAAGGCAGCCATATTGGCTTCTATCTTGATGGTAAACTTGTTAACACACTTGAAATGTCAGATATGAATTCCTACTGGGTATAGAGTGCAGAATTATGCCTCTCTTGCAAATACTTGATGAGTTATGGTCACTTGAATGATTTCAGGGCATTATATTATGGTGTTAGGTGGCATATTGGAATTGATGGTAATGTTGTGATCAAATCCACGCAAAACCCGCTCCAAAAGATACCTCGTGCTTTAAAAACCTGGATTAGTGCATAACATTATGGCCATTTGAATGAATTTGAGAGTGATACCGGCCATATTGGATTTCTAGAAAATGCACTGCACGAAATTTTGCACACCCTCCAGAACTTATTAGCTTAGGTCATTCATTGACTAAAATCGATCAATAGAAAAAGTCTGTACTCCATTTCCACCCTGTGCCCACGATTCCTCCTGACTATTCCAAGAGCTAGCGCGGGCAAGCCGCTAGTGTATGTATTAATTAAAAACAAAACCTTTTGTTTGTATTGTTCGCCATGATCCTAATGAACTGTTATCAACCTGGATACGCTCTAGGTAGGTAACCGTTTCCTTAAAGGGACACAATGGCATGAGAAATATTTAGACATAACGAAGGGACCCTTTATGAAATTACTTCCAATTAAATTGAAAACAAAAACAGGGTAGATACACTGTAAAAAAAAAACAGAAGTTTTCATGTTATTTCACCTTGTATTTTTCATAGCAGGATTTGCCCCGAAGTGCCACAAAATTCTTTTGCTGTTTTTACAGAAATCAAAAATACAAAAAAAAAAAATTGTTTTTTTTTAAATTGTGGAAGTGATTCATTCCGGGTCCATTTCATTATGCTGACAATCTTGTGAAAATAGACAGTTAACTGCAATGTTTGTAAACATGTTAGGGGGCATGGTATCTTGAAACTAGGTCGGCTGACTGTTACACACTGGGGCAAGTGTATCTGTTAGAGTTTTTAAGATGTGGGCCATAACGATTGGCAGGCATGATTGGCAGTCAACAAAAGAAAGTGACGTTAGGAGGTTAACTGGTCTTACACCATTCTACTTTATATAAAACCCAGCATTTTCATAAACAAATGATGGAACGACCTCTAGAATACCTTAACCTTTTTACCTCAAACGACGCTTTATAAGATTCACCTTTCAGGAATTATTCGAGGAACTTTGGTAAATACCTATGACTCTGTCTTTAAAAAAATTAAGTCTTCATGGGGAAATCAACATTTAAACATGTATTTAGGATGCACCGAGGTCTCATGTGGAATATTGGTTTTTATATCAGCGCTACTCTTAGTGTTCTATCTAGATGATAAAAATATGCACCCTAAAAAGACCCTATCGAAGCCTCTTAAAACAAATGCTTGTTTGCATTACATCGCTGACCTGAAACAATGACCACCTGCCCTAGTAACGAAGATAGTAACAGAAGGGCAAATGCCAAGTAGAAAGTGTTTCGTAAGTATGAGAAACTGGCGACGCGAAATTGAAAGAGAAAGATTTAAAAAAAACTCGATATAGGAGTTCTTGAGAGAAACTGGCGACGCGAAATGAAAGAGAAAGATTAAAAAAAATATAGTACTTTGACGGTAGCATTTTAAAATTTAGGTGAATATAGCAGGTTTGTGTTTTACCAAAAGTTCCAATCTATAATAAAAACATGTGGGCATCATTTCTTTAATAATATTTTTTTATTATTGTTGTTATTAATTTTGTCTATGTAGACTGGGTGGGAGATTATTCCAGGTTCAGAACGCGCTTTCCAATGATGCCAGGGATCCAGGGACAATTTGAGACAAAGCAGGGGGTTTTCACCCTACTCTATCGAAAAATGGCTGCGATTACATATTATATATAGGCGTGATTCTTCCATGTATATGGGACCCGGACGGCTAACGTCCCTCCCAAAGGACGGGATATTCTCATGTTCAAGTCACATGAACCACGGGGAGTGAGAGGGAGAGGAGAGCGGAATTACAGTTTTAATTCAATAGTTCTACAAATCCAGAATATTTAGTACCCAATTTTAAATCCCTAAGCAAGTGCCCCGACCGAACGGGGAACTTATGCCAACCAAAGTCGAATTACCCTAACCACACATGACCAATGGGCGCTTGCTCTCCACTACTAATTTAAAAGGAGATTGTGGGGGAAAAATACAATTCTTGAGGAGTACATAAGAAGTAATTATACAAGGAGGGCGAATTTACTTTAAACTTTAAATTCTGAATCATTAATGGTTGGCACATGTCTTCTGAACACCTAAATGATCAACAGAAAGCTTAGCGTTACAGCATTTTAAACGCTCTTAATTATTAAATATAGTCTTTTCCTAGCATATAAAATGAGGCATGAACAAAATAGAGGGGGTATTATTACGAATATGTCCTATAGATTTTGACATGCCAATAATTTCCTAGACGACGTCTTCGCCCTAATTTACAGAGTTGTTGGTTTTTGTTATCTTTCAAAATATTTATTAAAGAGTTTTCAAAACCTAAAGGTTCCGAATACTGTACTCGATACTACCGGGATTGTCACAAAGAGATAGTACTAATAGCTATCCCCTGTTTGTTCACCACTACGAAAAAAAAAAATATCTATGGTTGGTTTCCAATATATCACATGATATCAAAATCAAATATTATTGAAAGGGATCCTAATTCCTTTTCGTGACTAAGGTTTTGGTACTCAGTTTGGATTGGAATTTATTTTTAGATCAAACAAATGGACGGTTTTCCTTTTTTAATATTGTTAACCAGTTTAATGCATTCCGATTGTTTCTCATGGTTGTTGGGTCGGTGGTTTTGTGTTTCACCTCTTTTAAAGCTACGTTCTAACGCAATTGTTGGATATACTAGATTTGGCCATTATTTTGTTTATTATGATAGAGACAGAACTGATGACGGCGACGTTCAGAAACATTTAAGTATCCTTAAACAACTCAGAAGATACTTTCAATGCCCTTTTTTACCCCACCTTAATAATGCGTTGCCCCGCCCTTCTATCTGGTGATTTCTTCTTAATGTCGACACATCTCAGAGGCTTTCCACTATCGGCCCGAGATTTGGGGTACTTGCAATTCAGAATCACCCTCTCGGATTTCCAAAGTGCTTACTTCTGGCAATTTCTGAATCACTAGTGATACCTGAAACAAAGCTGAAACGCAGTCTTTGCCCTGAGGGTACATGTAAACGCATACATTTGTTGTAATGGTTAATCAATTTAAGTCAACCACACCTGACATACGGTCGTTCAACATGATGTGATTGGGACGCTGCTTTTAAAGGGCCTGTGCGGATTTGGAAACATAGTTATGGAGGCTTTATTAATAAAATGGTGTTATTAGCGAAAAAAAAAATCGCCCCTACGACCCATGACTAAATGTGCCCAGCTACTGACTACCCAAAGCAATCGATCAGTCATTACAGGATAATCAGCAACGTTTTTGCCTTACAACACCAATGCAAAAATATTGTTGATCCCTTACCTTGAATTGTTGAAATAGTAAGCACTTGTGTCTGATAGGTGACTAATCACTAATCGAGATGTATGTTCGAACAAAATCAAGAAATACGCGATTGCCGGTTATGACGTTCAAATGTTCGGCCACGGCGATTTATACAACATCGTAGGAGGGTCTGGCTGATATCATTATCCATGGGTAAAAAAATGAAAACATGACTATTTTCATAATCTGTGCGTGTTGTTCAGGAGTATACAATACAATTCACATGCTTATGGGTGAAAGGATATTTTCTTCTTCCTTAAAAATGTGAAAGGTCTCGCTAACGCACTCGGAAAAACGTTAAGAGTTTATACAGAGACAACGTGGTTATGGCGGCTGATTCAAAAGAAGTTTGATCATTTTAGGTAGTTTATAAAAAAAAATCTGTAAGGAATTCCCTTGGAAACTAATATATCATTAGAAAGAGCAGTTTCTAATTAATGTTTCTAAATTTAAAAAACAAAAATCGCCAAACCCGCGAATATTATATAATTTGAATTAATAATAAAACCACCCATTTTTTCCGGACTAAACACCATCTTTCTGGGTAAATAATTTGCATCATTTACTTTTACACCAAATAATAATGCGTCAACAGGAAAGCCTTAATTGGTTTGCAACTTTCAATGTCAAAATCAAACAAGAGCAAAAGCAAGAAGAGATCTCAGGATGATTTATAAAGCCCAAAATTTGTTTTGACTAAAGGGATTTATTGGTATAAATCAATCGGAACATCTCTAATGAAATATCCCTAAATTAGGACGTACCAGATGGTTTGCATGGTCATGGAGTATCCTTGCAAAGAAAACCCCATGTTTCACGCATAACTTCGAAGCAGTAGGACGATTTAAGGAAGCCGCCACGTTGGATTTTTACACTATCGTTTTTCCACAAGCCATGTTTTTAGGTCTTTCACACCAATGAAAGAGATCTGGTGGTTAGTCAAGTTCTGGCCTTATGAAAGACTATCGGGTTTTATTTAACATTGAAATTAAAAACACATGATTTTTTAAATTATTCATTTGTTCCTTTTAAATGTTAAATTTATCAAAAATGGCATTACATTGATGCCTAATTGTTATTAAAAATATAAAAGGAGCCTGGGTTCATGGAGAAAATAGTTTTTAAAAAAAAAAATTTAGGAAACTCTGCATCATACAAAGAAGCCCTACTCGGTACATTGAAAAGTGCGTAGATTGTGAACCGCGCATTAGTGGGGTTCGAACACTGATCTCTATACAATGGATTGGAAACCTGGGCTTCGTATGAGGCACTGATAGCCATATTTGTAATCCAAGAAAGAGCCCAAGCAGTGGGTTAAGAGCCGGTAATTTTATACACAATTGTTCCCATTGAAATGTGGAGAATAAGCGATCCATAAAGAACTACAGAATCAGCCAATTCAGTTGAGCTCATTGTATTTCGCGAATATGGATGGCAGGTCTCCTTAAACAGTGCACCCGGGACAACTTCTGTTTTAAACAGGTGTCTTCTGGAATGGTAGTGGGTCGTGAGACCAAGATGCCGCCGGGTCCATTCATCTTTATAATATATACAATTACTGTTGTGTAGCCAATCCATGTATAGAGATCAGTGGTTAAAGTGCGGACTGCCGATATATAATAAAACTAAATATTACGCGACCCTTTTCAAATGTCCACGTTTTCATAGATTGGTTAGGGTTTAGGCCAACTAAAACCTTGTTTAATCACAAAATGCACATTCCTAAAAAACCCTATCTTAACATTTTTTTCCATATACTGAGGTTTTTAAAAAGTGTAGGTTGTTGGCTAATAAAAAAATTCTAACGACTTCGCTCTACCTTTGTGTGCTCCACGAAGTTCAAAAGGATGATGCTTGCGAAACTTGCAGTGATATATGAGCGTATGGGATATATATAGCTGGCTTTTCTGTATTTCGGGTATTGCATTGCGGCGTTGGTAAATATCCTCAGGGAATTATAAAATATAACATGGTGGTTCCATGATCGTTGTACAGTTGTGTATATTGGTCGGATGAAATCTGGATTTTTCGCAAGGAAATACAATGGCCATGAAAACCATTGGTACGTTTTATATTTAGGATATTTTCATTATATATGGGCCGATTAGATTTATAACAATAAATCGTGTTCTTAAAGTTTCAAACCAATGTATCTGTCTTGTTATGCTTTGATATGATTTGGCGTCTCCGCGTGAATAGAAAACGATGCAAGTTACTCCCAGATGTGTGTACAATGGCTCATTTTATTCAATAAGTATAACTCTTTTACTATAGTTCAAATTGCTCTTTGAATGATATATTATTTTACAAAGAGGCTAATTTTAGGGTTTACGAAAACCACGACAACAATTTGTGAACTTCTTTTTGAAATCAGCCGTATACCCTTGCGACTTAACTCCATCTCGGACAGAACATCGCTTAAATGTAAAGGACAATGGCTTGTGTGTCTCGTAGTCTCTAAACAAGGGGGAGGCCGGGCGGCCAAGAAATCCAAATTTCAGACGTCCGCCATTGGTTTTTTCACACGTAAAAGCGAAATTCTGGACGTTAAATTCTGAATTTTTATATGTTGGAAAGGATATTTTCGTATTTTCAACAACCGTTGGAGTGAAGAAATCAACTCCATGGAAAAGGTGGTTATTTTTGTATGAATAACGAACGAGGACGAGGTCGTATGTGGGTCATGGGAATTGGAACACCCATGACCGACCCACATCAAGCATCAAATTGGTTTGTGGTTTGCACTCAAGTATGCTGTCATTTCTTTTGAAATTTTTGGTGAGTGCTATAATGAATGAGGCTTGGCCGCCCACCGCCTGATGAACAGAGTTTGTTATACCAAGTCAAAAGAATTTTAGGAATTTGGCCTTCAACTTTGCCAACAACAAATATATAATATTTTTTTTTAATGTCAAGACAAGAAACGTGCGAAAGATGCTTCCATGTCACAAATATTTTTTCTTAGTGCAATACTTTGATTGTAAAAACATTAGAAAATATAAAAAACGATAAAGACATATGTAAAATTTTTTCTGTTCTTGTTAAATATCTTCCCATCCAGTGGCGGCCCGCCAGGGTTGCCATGGGGGACATTTTCCCTCCAATTTCTTTCATGCCCCTCGCCCCCTCCCCCCACGCGACCGGTAAGAAAAATTAGATTCGCTGCAAAAAATCAGGATTTGGTGTTTGCAAACATCACAAAAAAAAAATGGGAAAAATTCAGCAATTTGGGCGCCAAAATTGGTTTTTTTTTTTTTAATTTTATTAAAAAAATCTCACAATTTGATATTTCACCCCCAAGACTTTAACTTCGTCCTACCAAAACAAATTTCACATTGTACCCCGTCCCACCCCCCCCCCCAATAAAATATGAAGTCTGGCGCCACCGCCACTGATCTCCACCAATTGGGGGTTGGGGGGGTTTTGTACCAAGTCTCTCATTCTCCTTTTCCTCCTCCATTCTTATGTGATCATTCAAATAAAATTTTAAAGGCAAAATGTATATGATGGACATGTCATGAACACTATCGACAAAGCACCCATGCGAGTTTCACGAATATTTTGAGTCGTTGGTTTAAATCCTTCACGCTGTTTCCTAAGGCAATTGCGCAAGTATTAAGATATTGAAACACTCTTGTTTTTATCTTTTCTATAGCTTTATTTTCAAATATACGATCATTCTTAAAACCTAAAAATTTAAGAGAGATAAAAAGCAGGTTAGACTTGGTATTTAAAAACAACAAGACCATAGAAATTAGCGAAACAATGGGTATTGATTCATTGTCAGTTAGTTAAACATGATGTGTGAATACTAATGTTCCAATTAATATTTCCCGTATTACCAGAGTAATTTTTCATTACTCACTGGGTTATGAGCCCGTAGTGCGTTGATGCTTATCACAAGTTATCAGGTCCCTCTTTACATACATGTTAGATTCAAAAATCTATAGATGTAATGCTCTTGTGCATCTGTGGAAGAGACTGCTGATCCAGCCCCCTCTAAAGAGCACATGTGTTACTGCTGCTGGCAAAAATATTTATGCTTGATATGTGTACCACGGTAGGTCCTTCATGTAAAAAAAAGATTTTCCAAATTTCCCCTGTGTTTTGGAGAATATTGACTTATGTGATGTCTTTCAAAGAGGGGGTAAGTAGGGCTTGGCTTTACCCTAGCCTACTGGCAGTGGCTACTCTGCAGAATTCAACTCTCACTTGACTGAATAGGCTAGACGACGGATTCACCGTGTACACGATCTCTTGGTCTAGGACGCCTTGTGATCATTGACAAAATTTATTGCAGCAGGATAGGAGGACTAAGGTTTATTATTGCTCTGCAGTTATTCCGTCTTGTTAATTTGTATTTACGGGACTCAGGGGTAGGCTGCATAGAACATGCCTTGTCATAGGCCGGACTGAGCTTCTGGATTGTAGTATAGCTGTGCTAATCCAGATTTAAATAAAAATTAACTAATTACTTTTAGGACTTATCATTCAAAATTTCTTTTTTGTTTCTACCCCCCCCCCCCCCAATTAAAGGGGGATGACTATGTCCATAACCTGGTCCCCCACTTTACTCCATCAAAATTACATTTGGTATCAGAAGAAAGAAGCAAAAATGTTCTCCTTACCCCAGTGAAATTTTTTTTTTTTTTTTTTAATTAAAAAAAATTTTAAAATAAGTAGAAATATCGGTCCTATTTGTCTCCTGTAAACGCAAAAATTTGGTTTGGTTAAACAAGCAAGAGAAACCTGTTTGAAAATGAAAAATTAAGCATAAACATTTATTGTGTAGCGTACAAATATGCCACTGAAGAAAAACTTGAACATGAAACGTATTTGCCCAGAAATAACGGAGTTTAATCCTTGTGACAGAAATGAAACGGAAAACCCAAGAAGAGCTAAAGTAACTTATTAGGACTAATGGGGAGTAGACCACAAACAAGCGCATAACAAATTCCGTAGTCCCTTCCAAAGGGATAAGGACAAAAACCGGTTGTAAAATTATGATAAATTATTAACATGAAGTGCCTAAGGGGGGGGGGGGGGTCCATAGTACCCAAGATCTGTTTTTCGCGATTCTCAATCGAGAAAAATTATTTCGAACTCTAATTTTTTGTAATTGGGCAACTTATCATGAGCTTCTTCATAAAAAAAATACTAAAATTTCTCGCCCGTTAATGAGATAATAAGCTTGGGTCCCTCAGGAACACCCCCCTAGGCACAACGGGAGTGTGTTTAAAAAATAAAAAAATTAGCAAACCTGTGCACAGAAATATTTTTCTGCTTATGTATGTTCAGTGCATTGAACAAAAAAATTAAGTACATAATCAGAAAAAATTAATTAACCCTTTATGTGTGAAAAGAAGCGATTCCATCATCGAGCGAAAACTTAGGCCGCCATTGCATACAAACCTATGGCCAATACGACTGCCCCCACAAAAAATACAGAGAATGGACAAAATGGTAATGTTGTGTTAATATATGTAAAATGGTCCTTATAGAAGTCAGATATAAACATCAAAATGATTTGCAATGTGTATGCTGTGGAAAGAGGGTCGCGAAACATCATGTTACTTTTTGAGCGATTTTGACGCATTTCGAAAGCAATGATTTGCCCCTAATTTCAGACGATTAACCAGGAACTCAAAATTGCACCTTTGGCCTTGTCTTATGGCCCCTCAAAGGTGGTAGGAGGTTTCATTGAAAATTCCAATCGGGAAAGTGGTTCCTTTAGACCCCCCCCCCCCCTAGGCACCACCGTGAGTGAAAAAATACCTTAGGCACTTAAGTGTTAAACCATGAAAACCGTCTGTTGCCCCAATAAAACTTGCAAGATCATTACAATGGGCCCGAGGGATGCGAAGCCATTGCATAGCAGTGTTATCACCTCACACGATTCGGGTTGAGTACAAAATACCCGTCCTCTTTCACACAATAACTAACCAGTTACATTATGATATAGGTCGTGGACCCTAAGTTTTCTTCGAACAGCGCCGTAAATTGAATACAAATGGAAGTGAAGCAATAAGTTACGGATTTAATTCTGCACAGAGTTGTTAGTCAAAGATTGCCCGGCAACATCTGGATGTATGTTTGTTTGTTCTTCTTTCCTTTTCGAAATAAAATGATGAAAATGGACAAAGTTAATTGAACACGCAATATAGAAGCTCAAAGATTTATTTATTGGCGATATGAGGATAAGTATTTTGCGCTTACGTCATTAAAAAAAAGGGACTTAGTTCCTAAATCGGAGAGGTGGTAGCACCTGAGTCTTTTCAACCGAGAGACAATATAACAATGGTCTGCACTCCCAGATGAAGGAATCTGAAGTGTTTTTTCAAAACCGCACACCGGGCCGGTTAATTGAATATCTTTAGCTCCAATGTTGCTGAAGTATTGTATCTATTGGTCACTGCGATATTGGGGGAAAATAAATTGAAGCCCCTTCGATGGGGACAACAAAAACAACGCATAGAAGGACATGCCCCAATAGTCGATATTGCTGGTGATAATGTTAACACTTACATTTATTTTTCTTCACATGAATGTTGTAAATGAACAAATCTAAAGAACAGTGTTATTTTTGCCACACTCTTAGAATAAATGTACACTGTCGACCAATGGCCGTACAAGGGTTTTTATAACCTGTTCAAAACACGTCACCTTAAAAAGGTTACCTGTCAGAGGTTAGCGTAAATCAACTTCTCCGCGCTTGCAATTTATTGGCTAGATTAGAGCGGTGTGAAAAAATATTATGTTGGCACTGCAACGTTATCGCGAGGATACGATAACCTGTTGCAAATACAGATGCAAAATCATCTTCGCCCCACTAAGCTGATGATTTGAAAGTCAATATTTAGTTGGTCACGTATAGTATGCCATGGCTGAGAAGAAAATAATACCCGAAACACCAACGACTGGAAAATAATAACCGATTTCCTACAAAATTTGGTACCACATGATACCTTTAAGTTTATGCTATCCATTGATATCAAATAAGTACCACATTTCTATTACGTCACCTATGATGTCATAAGTATGAAAATACTGGCTATAGGGTGAATATTTGCAATTTTGACTAGGTAGGGGTTCAGGGGGCGGATTTAGAGGGGGTCGCACCCGGCGCGCCCCCCTATTTTTGCATAGAGCGCGGGTGCACTGTAGATCGAATAAAAATGACTTTTAAACACACAGGGCGCCCTGTAGATGATCTAAGAATGACGGCAAAGGGCGTCGGGCGCCTTGTAGATATAGCTTTGTGGGCGCCCTGAAATTTGCGCCCCCTCGATTAAGAGATCCTGATCCCGCCCCTGGGGAGGGCCCTCATCCACTTGGCCTTTCACCATTAGGAATCAGTTGATTCCTGCAGGATATCGCAGTGTACGGTACTGGAATTTGTTTGCCGATCCATACCCGTCCCCACAGGTTTTCTTGGAGGAATCGGTTTCATTCGCATCTAAAATCGGACTGCTTTCCATAAAACATACATTTGCGTTTGGATTATTTTTAAGCTTGTGTTGTATGCGACAAAGGCCGCTCCACAGCGGAGCACCTGAGCACTTAGGTGGAATTTTGTCGCGGAGTAATACGAATTACTATTTTTATTAAAAATATTATTATAGCCTAGAGCGCTACGTGGTATACGTGGATATAAAATTAGTCATTACCTCTCAAATTGAATCTTCCCCTAGTCAACACTGTGTGTTTATGGAAATGTATAGTGTGCAGGCATCTCGAAACTTAACACGTCATGTGGCACCCACTGCTAGACAGGGTGTAATTATTTGGTATCAATATGCAAGGAAGGAAGGTTCATAGCTATCTTTTGTTACCTAAAAGCACTGTCGTAAGATTCCTGCGTCGTACTAGGCATGTTAGTACTTGTTTCTTCACCCCCCATCCAATCACCATGTACCTTTAACTATACCCCAGCCGGATGTTTTTGCATGAAAGAAAACGATCGTAAAATGTCAGTGCCAAATACGTAAATAATTGTAGACCAAAAAGGCGATTTTAGTAAGGCGGAAAAAAAACGAGGTAGACGCGAGGGTTAATACAAACTTCGAAATAGTTTTTTCAAAGTTGCAGTTTTTAAAAACCCCCCAGGGTCACCTACGAAAACATCCGCGCGTGGCGCCAAGTTACTTTGATCAGGGATATGATAACAGCGGTTTCACGTGTTAATGGTACGATATAAATTGTACCCCTTTTCTAGTAGTCGTTCACGTGGTCACTCAAGAGAGAGAGATCATTGCAGAAGAGACTCAACTATTCATTTCTATAATTAACTCTTCTTTAAAAGTGAAAAATCGCAAAATAACGATTAAAAGGCAACCAAAAGATCGCATTTTCATTTTAAAAGTAAACCACTAATTCTCTTACACGGGCTTGTGAAATTACAAGATATGTTAACCTTTGATTGCTGCGTTTAACGAATTTTGCACTGTGTTTCCTGGACGTAATCCCAGGTGCACTTCGGGTAATGTGTTTGATACGATACGACACATTTCCAACAACGTTAAAAGTCCGTGGCGGTCTGATTTTATTACAGTCATTTACGTCATTCGTATAAAAAAACAATATAGAAATAACGCTATTAGGAGACACGAGCGATAACAGAGTTAGTTGGTTTGTTTGTAATCAATTCAAATAGTGGACATGAATCAGCAACTTTTGTGTATAAACCAAACTAGATTGCAGTTGTTAAAAAAATAGTACAACGAAGATACGCTCCCTGTATTTTGAGACACTCTTTTTAATTATTACTAAATTTAGTAGCATAAAGGGTAGTACAATATGCCAATTAAACCCTCGCAGGGGGGGGGGGGTGGTTACCACCCCACCCCCTTCGGTGTGTTTTTTTTTCTAAAAAGTAAAAAAAAACCCCTTGTTTGGTGCCAAATTATTTAATGTAATTGTCAATTGACATGTTCCGCTCTTTTCATCAAAAACAAACATCCACCGGGGTATGGGTAACATACAGGGTGATCCAAAGTGGATGGATGGGGGAACCACCCCCCCCTTTCGGGAGAGATAGACCACTGACCTAGCACAACACAGGGATATCACAGACACTGCTTTTGGTACCAATAGATAGCTATGGTCCTCCTCTGTCCATGATACCAAAATGAGTACCAAACATGCCTTGCATTACGTCACAATGACGTCATAACGCTTCGCATTTCAGCAAAACTGTCAATTGCACAAGGGGAAAATTAATTTTTTGACACAAAAAGGTTAGGGAATATCAGATTTTATGAGGGTTTTACTCTATTGCTGGGAAAGATTTAGAGTAATAATGCAAAAGCCATTTTAGCGCGATCTAAGGTTGTTTGAGTCGACTAAAATTGCGAAAACTAATTTTCCAACCCTATATTCAGTATTTTCGGACTTTCCTCAGCATATGACGTCATAGTGACGTCATAATGGGGACTTTGGTACTTATTTTTGTACCAATGTAAAGAAGAAACTCTAAGCTATCCTTTGGTATCAAATTCACAGGAATCTGATGTTCAGTAACGAAAATCACAGGGGGATGGTAACCACCCCCCGGAAGTTTTGTTATAAAAAATGGCTCAGGTAGACGAGGGTTAAGGTAAGAAGTATCCCAATCAACTTCCATTTTTTTGATAAAAAACATTTGGCTAAACCGAAAATTATGTGCAACATTTCAGTTTTATATTTCTTAAAAAGTGACATTTTAAACATTTTGAACACGCAAAAATGCATATTTTGGCTATATTCCCATTTTTCTCAATTTTGAATTTTACGCGATAGTGTAATTTTGATGCACAATATCTTCAGTTTTCTAACTTAAATTGCAAAATAATTGGCAGAATCATTTTATGAACACTTACGCATGTACTGACTTTTGTTGTTGTTTTTTTTTTTGATACCGTACCCCTGTTCTCTGAAGTCAGCATTACGCATATTAATAAGGTGCAAATTATCAGTGATTTGCATATTTTGGAATATTAATCAAGTGCTATTTACAATTTAAAAAAATAAGAATGTCAATATTGGGAATGAACTGACAAGTTTAAATACCAGGTAAGAGGTTAGTAGGTGGTACCGTTTGATCAGGAGGATGCATCAAAATTTGGTCAATATCGCCACCAATGGCGGCCATATTGGAATCCTAATTTGCATAATTTATGCGAAAATCATCATTGTGCGTATAATTCATTCAATAGTTTCATATCATCCATGAAAATCAAAGAAAAGTGTTAATTGAGATATTTCTACCTTAATAAAAATTATTTGTGTCAATAAAAGTACAGACTTCTAAATAGGCAATGATCCAATTGTGATTCTTCTTAGCGTATCCACAAGTCATTAGTAATGGCTTGTGGTTGTGTCAGGATTTATTGAACTGAGTAAGCTGATCCGGGGCTGCGTGTATCCATGATACGGACGCTCCTAACATGACCCAATTGTGATGAGGCGTCATTTTAACTTCAGCGTGCCTTGAGGTAAAGACACTTAGGCCTACATTTTTTTTTGGTACAAATACTGTAACCGATTCATGTTTAAAAATTAAAACAAACTTATTATACCTTGCCACCTAGGAATTTGAATCACGATTATTAAAATCATGTTTTGAATGTAAACGAGCGTTGAGTAGCGAACTCTCGTGGTTTTGATTAGTGTCTTTATAATTATGACTTTAATCAAAAAGGTTTAGATTTGAGGTCATTTTCCTTGTGGTTAGGCATCAATGTTTAAAGCGGCACTGGCACATTTTCAAAAAAATATCAAATTTCCTCAATTTGCTCGCAAATGATAGGCCATTGGAAGAATAACGATATCTATATTTTACACATAAAAATAACATACCCAAAAACAGATAGGGACATTAATAAGAGGCTAAAGACATCCAGGAGGTAATTTGTATAGCTAACTTTATAAGTTTACATAACTTTAATCAGCAAATGTGTCTATTACATGAATATCATAGACTCGCACACATTGCTTTTAAACCACAAAGGTCACAGACCGGTCTAACAAGGCGCATGCCGTGGGAATCAACTCGGGCGTGTGTTTGCTTGTGTTTAACGCCATGTCCGCGTCATCTGCTGAATTAATGTCGCCGACGATATTAATTATAAAATCGTTCCGTTTACCCTTAATCGCGCTGATTTGGACTCAATACTTTCAGGTGAGGGCTAATGTATATACAAGCTTTACAACCATGTAGAAATATAAATTTTAACAAATCTAGAGGGAGCACTATTTTTCAAACGTGCCAATGTCTCTTTAAGAAGTAATGACTCAAAGCAAAATAATTCTCTCCAGTTCATTGTGCAAAAAAATGTGATATGAATAATTGCTATAAGATTAAATTCAGAAGTTGTCGATTGGTGGAATAATGTATGCAATCCTTCAACTTTCAAGTTATATTGATATACAGGAAAATGTACTAGAATTTACTTCCTTGAATACCGTATCTCCAGGACAAATGGTGATAAATGGGTTAGTCGTTGAAATGTATTTCACTAATGCGGTATAAAAGTCACGGTGTGCCAAAATACAACAAACCTGTTTGGTTTCTGATCTTGGGAATACTCATTTGTGGTCCTTCTTCAACAAAGGGATTTGTTTCTCCATTAATTGAATTCAATAAAACTTTCAATCATACAAATGGTTTATGCCCAACCATCAACGCACCATAAGGCCTGTGATATACTTCCAGTCGCAGCGAGCGATTGGCGTGCGCAATACCGGATTTTGACCCAAGATCAAGTGTTACCCTAGCCTTGTTCAAGGCGCTCTACCAACTTCATTCACCGGTTCACACATCTGATATAATGTCATATATTTAAATAAGTGGAGCATATCCTCCTCCTAAAAAATGGCAAGAATTCACTCTATTAAACACCTAATTTGAGGTCTCCAATTTCACCTGGCCTATGTTTTATGTTTTTTTTTTTTTTTTTTTTTCTCCAGTTCATTGTGCAAAAAAATGTGATATGAATAATTGCTATAAGATTAAATTCAGAAGTTGTCGATTGGTGGAATAATGTATGCAATCCTTCAACTTTCAAGTTATATTGATATACAGGAAAATGTACTAGAATTTACTTCCTTGAATACCGTATCTCCAGGACAAATGGTGATAAATGGGTTAGTCGTTGAAATGTATTTCACTAATGCGGTATAAAAGTCACGGTGTGCCAAAATACAACAAACCTGTTTGGTTTCTGATCTTGGGAATACTCATTTGTGGTCCTTCTTCAACAAGGGATTTGTTTCTCCATTAATTGAATTCAATAAAACTTTCAATCATACAAATGGTTTATGCCCAACCATCAACGCACCATAAGGCCTGTGATATACTTCCAGTCGCAGCGAGCGATTGGCGTGCGCAATACCGGATTTTGACCCAAGATCAAGTGTTACGCATGCTCACGAGCAGAAATCGCTCGCTGCGACTGGAAGTATATCATGGGTTTTAGAAACAGTTATCAGACGCTACCAAACAAGGTAAATATTACTGAAGTAAAGAGACATCTTCCGATGACTACAATTTTAGTAAAAGTTGAGCTATCTATATTTTGCACACCTTGTATTTTACAGTGCACAAAAAACTCTTAGAAATAATTGCCCTTTTTATTTTCGAGATAATTTTATGCTGTATCCGCTCATACGATTGGAATTTTGGCCGTTTCTGCTTTCTAAAACTAAGGATTGAAATACCAAAAATCTTTTTAAATATCATTAACACATTTGCATTTCTTTACCCTTTTTATTTCTTTTGCTTATTATTATTTTAGCAAGTTCCGGTTTGACTTGATTGGTATCAAGATATTTTTAAATGGTGAAGTGTATGAAGTATTTTCGGAAAATGCCTCCGGTATTTAATCAGCAAAAGAGACAAATTATACTACATGTGACAGTCATAGGTGGGTGTTTATTATTTTTTAGCTATGAAGAACACTATTTGGGTATGCAATGTGTGAAAGAGTTACAAAACCGTGAGAGTTTCCAGTCCAAAACGATAAACGCCTTATTTGTGATAGTGTGAGACGCTGGGTGATTATAATCTTGTTAGATTTGAAAGTGGAGCAAGATATACGATTGGTATCACTTTGCAAGTCTATTTGATTATAAACTTAATTGGAAAACTTGGGGAAGACTCAAGAAGTGTATTACACTTCAGAAGGGTTGCAAAGGCCGAATGAATTAATATGATTGATACCAGGAATAGTACACCGCGTGATCTTGATAACTGCTTAAATTCTATGTATCAACTTCAATTAGAGCTTCTATTTAAGGTCCCAAATAGCAACATAAGTCTGCACTCTGCAGGCCTTAACCCTAGCACAACTAAATCTCACCAAAACTCACTGTGTTAATTGAGAAAAATGTACTAAGTCCAGAAAGTAGCGATGACGTCATGAAACCAAGACTCATATGGGCACGAAATCGCTGGCCGGGCCAGCGACACCGCCGTAGCGTGCTATCCCGGGTCATGGGGCCGGTACCCGAAGGACCCTGGGTTCGAATCCCACCCGAATTTGCGACTTATCTTGTTCCCCTCTTCCCTCACTCCTTCAGTTCCTCCCGCTAGAACCGACCTCAGGGTTAGGGTTATGGGTGTCATGGATTGACAGAATGACCATCATAATGCACGCTGCACCACCCGATGCATAAGTGAAATTCCTCGTATGTTTTTCAAGAGTTTTAATAAGGAATAAATTATTATTGGATTTAAGTGCGAATTTGCTCTGTTCATACTATAATTCACCTCACTCTTGGAAAAATAACATTTCAGTAGTGTTAAGGAATGTCAAGCTGTACGCTTAGTTTCTCGCCAGATTTTGTAAAATGAGGCGATTTTAGAAATGTTATCGCATGATATGAACACAGTGATGCATCAACGTGGGATCTGGCAAGAGAGTTATTATAAGTTATTATATTATGCATTATAAGTTATAAGGGCACATGTGGTCCAGTGGATAAGACGGCTGACTCATGATCTAAAGGTTGTGGGTTCGAGCCCCGCTGTGGCCAATGTGTTGTGCACTTGGGCAAGGCACTTTACCTTACTTGCTTCGTCGACCCAAGCGATATTCGGGTAGCTGTTAGGGGGAATATTACGATCTAAGTGCTGATAGGATTGTGCGCTTGGCCGGCTGCCAACCTAGGTGAAGCGAAATGATTGTGACGATTTCCTGATGGCAGTGTAATAATAATTGGCAACAGCGCTTTGCCTACTTGTGTAAAAGGCGCTATATAAATCTCATTATTATTATTATTATTATTATTATACACCACTAACCTGAATGTCGCAAAGATCAAAAATCTTGGGTGGAATATTTTTGTGCATGGCATCTGACAAAAAAAATGCTGTAAACTGTCTGGAAATGTACTATAGTAGATTCAACTCATCGTGTCACCTCTAGTACTTTTCCGAAGGTATGGGCATTGAATGAGGGGGATGTGCAGTGGATGGAAATTAAAATTCCACGCTAAACCTGGTGAAACATTTAGTCCAATAGCAGAGAAAAACCAATTCTATGCATAATGAAAGCATTCAAGCCAACGTAAGCGCATTTATAGCTCTCAAAACATTCTGGCTAATCGTATTTACTTCAGTGGTATTCAATGTAACAGGTGAGTTGAATGTTACTGGCAAAGAGGTTCTATATAGATAGAGAGGCAAAACGTTACGTAATCTTTAGAAATTCACCGTCTCGCATGTTTTGCCGACCACAAAGAAAACCCAGGAGTGCAATGGTTTTGGGGTGTATAATAATTTTTTTTTTTTTTTTTTTTTTAGGACAAAATTTAACCACCCAATAGCACCCAACATCCAACAACTGATATTTTGGCGGATTGTTTGTATCGAATTGACATTATGTGTGTATACAAGCACCCAAACTGTTAATTATTCCGTGCAATATTCAAAATGTCAGCGCCCAGCACGGACGACTGGTTTTGAATGCGTTTCACCCCCTTGGTTACTGGCTTTTGAGCGCCCGTGTTTTGGATACGGAAGAACACAAAAGTATTTGCACTCTTTGTAAAAATGATGTCAACATGAAAGGCCAGATTATCTTAGTTCGTTCATGAAACAGGTAAATCCGGGCACATAGTTCCTTTTTCTGCCACCTCTCCCACCTAATCGACGCTGTCCAAAACGTTTCCTCTGGTGACACGATGGGTTGAATCTACTATAGTTATGTTAAGAAAATGGTGTAATTTCATGATTGACACGGTACACTTTTTTCTCAAATTAGTTGGCATTGGACAATAAATTTGAGGCAATTTTCTCCGCGTTCATCAATTTCACATCGATTTGTTTCCACTGTTAGCCGTAGGGTCTATAGAGCAACTCTTTTTTACTTCTTCAAAACACACACACAAAAAAAACATTGTACATTTACAGTAATAATAATAATGTGTATTTTTAACGCGCGACATATCCACGTAAACGTACTCAAGGCGCTGTGCTTCAGCCACGAAAGGCGCTCAGCACATCAGAGAAACCATAATATCTGAACAGATTTATGCCAAGAAGCTCGATTTTGGAAGCAGGAGGAAACCGGAGAAAACCTGCGGGAACGAGTATGGATCGAGAAATCAAATTCACATATTTTTTTTTTTTTTTTTTTTATCAACGTGGGATCTGGCAAGAGAGTTATTATAAGTTATTATATTATGCATTATAAGTTATACACCACTAACCTGAATGTCGCAAAGATCAAAAATCTTGGGTGGAATATTTTTGTGCATGGCATCTGACCAAAAAAATGCTGTAAACTGTCTGGAAATGTACTAGTTATGTTAAGAAAATGATGTAATTTCATGATTGACACGGTACACTATTTTCTCAAATTAGTTGGCATTGGACAATACATTTGAGGCAATTTTCTCCGCGTTCATCAATTTCACATCGATTTGTTTCCACTGTTAGCCGTAGGGTTCATAGAGCAACTCTTTTTTACTTCTTCAAAACACACACACAAAAAAAACATTGTACATTTACAGTAATAATAATGTGTATTTTTAACGCGCGACATATCCACGTAAACGTACTCAAGGCGCTGTGCGGCAGCCACGAAAGGCGCTCAGCACATCAGAGAAACCATAATATCTGAACAGATTTATGCCAAGAAGCTCGATTTTGGAAGCAGGAGGAAACCGGAGTACCCGGAGAAAACCTGCGGGAACGAGTATGGATCGAGAAACCAAATTCACATAAAGCCACCGAGAACGAGCCTCTATCGAGGATCGAACCCGGGACCTCATTGGTGAAAGGCGAGGGAAGATACGCTGCGCCAACTCGTTCTCCCAGTAGGTACGCTCCAAATTCATATCTAAAGAAAAAAATAACGAAGAACTTGCGGTCTGTCTCGAAAGAGAGCATGCGTAGGCAAGGATCATTAGACCGTTGAAGGCGTGAGTTCGAGCCTCACTGTGGCCAACGTGTTTGTGTCCTTGGGCAAAATATACGTAGTTTCATTTGCCTCTCTTGACCCAGTGCTGATATAGAGGATGAGCTAGGACCCAGGTCAAACATCATCGTTTACCCCTCACTACAGAAAAGGTTTGACACCTTTGGTAGTTAGTATGGACCCTCTACATCAAAGCTAGATAGGTAGTACTCTCAAATTGAGGTATCACTTTTTCAATAGGGGTCAATTTAAGTTTACACGGGGTCAAATTTTTAAAATGCTCCAATCATGTTGAAATGTGGTATCGTCATTCTTTCATGATGTTTGTTCGTCCTTCTTCCTTTTCGAATAAATGACGAAAAATATGGTCAAAGTTAATTAAACATTATAGAAGCTCAAGATTTATTTATTGTGAATGAGGATACGGCCATGCGTTTTGAACTGGTCCACTAACATTAAGGAGCCAGAACATCTGTGCGAAAATTCTTGGTTTGGTATTATTTTTTAATCACTTAAACATACACCTACCTAGGCAAATTACCAATCAAATTAAAGCTCTTGATGAGTGCTTTAAAATGAGATATCAATCTTCCATGTAGCATGTAGCGTTCAGGAATTATGGTATATTAAAAGAAAAAAATGGAATCGGGGAGCCGAGGACCCGATATGGAGGACCCGATATGTAAACTATACTATACGTCAGTACTCAGTAAGGATATCAGGAAATGCTGAAAATTTCATGAATTACTTATTTACCCTTATTTTTGGCATTATTTAATTGATTTGAGGACAATATGATTATTGTACATGATAAAAAGTTAATTTATTGTTAAAATTTGTTCTTTTCATGGTCTGGGGCTCCGAGGATGAGCAAACTGGTTAAAGAGATTCGTAGATCTCCGCAAATTAGCATTTCTTTTTCTTTTTTGGTTTTTCTATTGATATATTCTACTGGTGATTGGGAAATAGGAATGATGACATAATTAACAAACATACCTGTGTAGGCCTTTTGGAGTATTGTTACTTCAGATGGCATAATCACATTGAGTGAAAATACAAATGTGCCGGAATACGGACACACATAAAATGCAGGTTCACGGGTTATCAGAGGATTCTATTATAAGAGACTTTCAACAGAAGCTATTGTACCAAAAAGAAAGTGTTTTGTATTATGTAGTGTTGACTTGCAGGAAGATCCAAATCATCCCCTACACTTGTTGAAATCAGTGGATGAGTGCAACATTATGTGTACTTCCATTTCATTGTGTATAGAATCATGAGGTCTCATCCTATTAAATCCTGTACAAGGTTAATTACCAGGTGAATTTATTTCTGGTGTTGTTTAAATATGAATACTTCTGGGTTTTTTCTAGTATTAAGACAAGCATAACTTAATTTAAGTGTATTTTGTTCATGGTAATTATATTTTTAAACTCTTAGACGGGAATTTCATCATGTCGCGAAAATGATTGCACATCTGAAAAACCATAACAGATGGGTATAGGGAAAGTATATGTATTTAAAAAGCTCTCAGTCTGAGCAGTTCAAATGTAGTATCTTTTTGGACATGGGGTATTATAGTAAAAAAAAATAGGTGAAGTTAATTTCCCCCCCCCAAAAATGGAAAAATTTGCTGCTTGACTGGCTTTAACTTTATTACACTTCACCCTTACTTTTAAAAGAGTAGCATTTTTGGAATCCTTGTGAAATTCCTTTCAGAAAATGTATACTTTTGATAAACTAGGGTTAACAGAAAATGCTTTTCTATGAAAAATGACGCGATTTTAAGAGGACCGATTTTTGGCATATATGTGCACCGAGAAATCACCCATCTCAAAACGCATGGCCACAAGCATTCTATACTTACGTCATGAAAAAAACACTCAGTCTGAATAGGAGGGGTGATAACACCTTAAATCTTTTCAACTACGAGACAATATAACAATGGTCCTGCACTCCCATATGAAAAGGAATCTGAAGTGTTTTCTCCATTGCATACTGGGCCGGTAATTGAATAGCTTTAGCTCCATTGTTTGCTGAAGTCTTGTGTATCCATTGGTCACTGATATTGGGGAAATGAAATTGAAGTGACATTGAATTCATTTATCAAGAAAATGTGCCCGTTTTGTTTGCGAGAACAGACGGTTATATGATTTTAATAATTTATTATGAATTTACACTTGGTTTTCTCCTAGCCTCTGATGGGGACAAAAAAAAACAACAGAATAGATGGACATGACCCATAGTCTATACTTTTACACATAAAAAAAAAATTGTATCCGATAGATACCTTTCGGACCTAACACCTATAGATACCTCTACCAACCCTGGCTCAGTTGGCAAGAGCGCCGTGCTGGTAATACGTAGGTTGTCGCGGTGCGCCGGTTCGAATCCGGCCAAGCACATGTTTTTCAACTCTAACGTGCGCTGGCCATCTCCAGTGAAAGATTAATAAATATACATCCTTTTCTACCTGGAGAACTAAGCAGTTAAAATTTCAATAAGTTTGTCTTTTTGAACAGCTATGTCATCATAAGATCGTGTTTTGTGCCATCTAGGCTCAAAACGCCTCTGAACCCACCTCTCTCTCTTATACCAAGGAAGGCGAATCCTGATGTTAGGCTCTGGCGGACGACAGGGCAAAGTTCGTCCAGAACAGAAAGATGTGATGAGCTCATGATAATCACAAGGTGTACGAAAACAGCATTTTCAAGAGTCTATTGACCTTATTTTGGCCTTTTGACACAATTGACCCCTTTTAAATTCCTTTAACTACAATTCTTGAAAAACCCTGATAGGGCCTTTCACTATCATCTTTGACTTACAAATTCTTGAAAAACCCTGATAGGGCCTCCAACTATCATTTTACACCACACTGAATTCAAGTTGCTTTGGTTTTTTAAACGATTTTCGTCTATTTTGAGGTCCACTGTATCCTTTTTTGTTTATTATTTTGTTTTAATAGGGTTGTGTGTCGGTGTGTAATGCGCATATGCCTGTTTGTTTAATGTTCTTTGATTTTCTAAGTATGCCACTATTGCTTTTCACATGAATTAAAAGGGAAAAACAATCAATGAAATAATGTTAGAAGTTTCTGCATTGCTTCGCATTTTAAAGGCCAGATGAAATCCATCTGCATTATGAATTTGTATTTAAAACATTTAAATTCTTCCTGTCGTCACGATAAATCGACCATTCTGTGTTTGACGTGACATGCTAGAATAAAAAAAACAACAAACATTACCTCTATTGTAATTTTCTAATTTAAGAAACAATAAATAATTTCACCGTCTGTCTCCAATCGTCCACATAATATTTATCCGGACAACACGCGAACTTCACCATTCTGCGTTGCTCGTAAACGTTTTCCAGAAGGTTGACCAAAGCAAGGGTTGACTATGGGAACTTAAGGGCATTGCAAGACTGTCCGCTGTCTTCTATCACAAACAATGGAGGTTATCTTTCATAATACAGATGCAGATACAGTAGTCGGTTTTTGTGCAATGTCGGTAGATGGAAGACCGACGTGAGGCTTACGAGGACACGAATTATTAAACAAATGATATACAGATAATGGTGAGTTCGGTAAGCAGCATTGAGGTATCGATGCCAGCATTATTCCTTAGGCTAGTCTTGACTCTATACATCCATGGACTTTTCACACGGCTTTTTGCTGAGAAGAGGACTTATAAAAGTTACCCCAAACAAAGTTATGGTATCTGAAAGGTAAAGTGTCTATTGGACACGATGATCGTGTCAGTAACGTCGCCCGAATGGCTATTGACACGATCATCGATTTGCCGAGAAACGTGAATGGCTATTGTAGCCGACAGGCGTACTGTGAGGGGATGCTATGAGATTTGGGCTCGGAAAATATGGGTCCAGGACCATATGGTCCGGGATCATAAAATTAAGCTGGAAAAATATGTCAAATGTGGTCCAGACAACCATGTGTCCTATTAGGTTGGCTTCTGGTTCTTTTTCATTGTACAGGTATGTTAGGATACGGTGTGACTGTTACAGACCCCGACATGCAGAAAATCTGATTTTTCATAATTTTTCGTCGAGTTTATGGATTTAGCAAATCACTGATTAGTGCCTTTAAATGCACTTTCAAAAAATCGCGGAACGGTTTTCCTCTGCCTTGGAGATAGGGGAAAATTGCTCCTACATCTAATAAGAAAAGTAACGCTATCTCACTGCGTTGACGTCGGATTTTCCTCTAGGGAATTGGGGATATGCCTAATACAGCTGACCTCGTGGATCATAATAATATTCAAGTTCAATGGCGTACGTTATAACAACGAAGACGGGCTATACAGCGAAGATTTCAAACTTGCTAGTTTGATCCTTCACAGTTTCAAAGAGTAGTTCGTGGGAAATTTTAATAACAGTTACTCTAAATCAATCAATCAATCAACTTTTATATTTCAATATCATCACAAATCTTACAAAAAGACGACAAAACAATGATATTGAGGAGGATGATCGAGAGGACAATAGGACCAGATGTGATCAATCCCTTAAACCTAAGAAGTTTTCATTACAAAACCAAACAGAATGCACACATACACATTAGCACCAAAACAAGACATGCCCCCAACAAAACTCATCATATCAGCTACGAGATAGATTTTGAATTGATTTCTAAAAAACATTTAGATTTTTGCACATTGTGATATTATTGTCCAAAGAATTCCAAATTTTGGCCCAAATTCTCACAGAACGCGATCGGACAAACATTTCCCCTGAATTTTTTAATTTTTAATTTAATACTATAAATTGTGAGCATTTTCTTGTTTGGTATTTATGGATTGGGCATGTTGACAAAAAATTCTCAAAGGTTTTGGTAATTGGTCAGTATAGCGGTATACGATAAACACTCCAAGTTTCCAGCTTCTGATATGTATCAAATACATTCAACCAAATGGAATTTGAGAATAATGGTCCCGAAATAAACATCGATAATGACTATTCGTTAATCATCCTTACCGCCCATTTTGAAACTTCTTAAATATTTTATCTAACATAGGTTTTTTATGGATACTACCCCATATTAAGATAACATAGTTTATGTAAGGTAATACTAACGTAAAATATGCGGGGGTTTGCTCAGGGTCGAATAAGCATAAATGTGAGTTCTGAGGAAAGAAAAAACGGGTTTGGAATCAGTGTGAGGTACTTATGATGCGGTAATTAAAGGCCGACTCAGAGGATTTCCTGAGGAGGGCGCTCATAATCCAAAAAAAATCGTGTTTTTTGCATGTAATAAAGCGTGTCCAGTATACTAATCACTGTGGGAAATGCTAATGCTAAATCGAATTCCTTCATATAGAAAACACAATTTTGTTTTTTAAAAATTCGGATCCGGAACACTTTTAGTATTACACAGTATCCTATGGAAGTAATACACACATAAATGGTTTAGCATCAAAACGAAAAATCCGTGATTCATCTAAAATTGCGGAATTGTGCATTTAAAGGCTTACTATCTTTAGTTCTAGTTGACCTAGTTTTCATTATTACACAAAAAAATATTTTCGAAATTCTGAGTCAGACGTTAAAATGAAAGTGAAAATAAAAAGGAATGGCTATTTTAAGTGGTGTATGATAAAGGAATTGAATGGTTACTAACTGACGACAGTATTAAAAAACCAAGAAACAACTGTTTCTTATTCAAAAATGGCCACTGAATGTAGTTCGATGTTTGTCAAAACCCCAAATGTTGATTCGCTGTGCTCTAAGGAGCGAATACGTATTCGACTGCTTGAAACCCGTTGATTTCTAGTGGTATGATGAGATTACTATAGCTATACGGTTTTTACTATTTTAAAATTATGATGCCGATGATGGCCGGTGTAAGAATAAAACGATGGCTTGGTATGATGGTGGGCCATAACGATGAACATAAGGAAACATCGATGCTTGACGACGACAATGATGTTCTGATCGATGATGATGATTGATGATGATGATGAGGCCCATGATGATTGATGTGATGATTGAAGGCTGATGATGATGATGATTGATGATGATGATGATTGATGATGATGATGATGATGTGGTGATAGTGATAACCACGACCCACGACGATGTCACTGCTGAAGAAGACGACATGATTACGATGGTCTATTGCATTTTGGTTTATGTACCACACCATTCACATTTGTTACCACAACGCTTCCATAACGTTAACGTGGGAACATTCACTGTTTGCAATTATCGTTCGTTGTAACATATAGCGCAGACTGACCACGATAACCAACGAAGTCAAAATTATAAGCTCTTACAAATTTGGCTCCTAACATAATATCTTTAATTAGTCCGCCAAATATTTTTTAAACTCATTTTTGCAGAAAAAAAAACCTAAATTTCAAAGTTAAATACGTTATAAGGAACACAAACATGTAGTGCATGTTATATAAAATTATAAATAGTATTCAATTTGTAACACACAATAAATCTTGGCTAGAACTGTTTAACAAATTGAGCTCAAAAATTTAAAATGTAACTGGAATGTTTTCAATAACTCAAAGATTTTGGGGGGGGAGGATCAAAGCTGGTAATATTTTTCTCGTTTTCTAAATTTCTCATTACATATATAGTTCCTATCTTTTAAAGTAATGTACCCGCTTAAAATATCTAACCAAACTGAAAACGAATTAACAATGAATGGGTAATACTCATAATCTAACATAATCTAACAATTTAGAAGGGCAACTAACGCCTTATACAAACACCTTCCCAAAGACATAATCAATTTGGTTCCTGAAAGGCGAGTTTTGTTTAAATTATGTATATATTGTTTTGCAGATGATCCAAGTAAAATAAAAGAAAATCAAACTTCGCAATATGTTTACAAGTCCTATTGTTGTAACACGGTTTACTAGGGGTGGGGTGTTAAACCCCCGAGAATTATCATAATTATAAAAGCAAGTAGATGATTCGAGTTGTATAGGAACCCCGTTGATGATGCATTGGTCCCAACCGTTTTTTCTACGGCTTCCACCTAACCTAGTATGTCGTCCAATGACGTCAAAGTTTCACAAGTGGGGCAAAAGTGGTCATTTCCACAGACATACATCAGAGTATAAAATGAATACATGAAATTTTGCATAAAAAAGGTATGAATATTTGGGATTTCATGCGGTTTTTGGCTCCAACTGATATGGAAAATGACTACACTCTCAAACATTAGTTAAAATTTTAACCACCATGTATTAACAGGTGAACAGTGCCAACAACATTGGTAAATTTTTTACCCATTTGTTGGGTAGTGTTATTATTTAGCATTTTATTGGACAAATTCTGACCACTGTTGGGTAAAAGATCCCATGCATCTGCTATCAACATCATCATCCTTTTTGTCTTTCCACTTTTTTGGACGAAAGCCTCACAGTTTCCATGCTGGACTTCGGCCTACCCTTCCACGCTGTCCTAGTGCGGGTTGGAAGGGACCCCTGCGTGTACCTAGGTGGATGAGTGCATGTAACAGACCCGGGATGGTCCCCCCTACTCTTTTCGAAAGTCTGCAACATGTTTACGTGTTCAGGAATGCCTCCCCTGATACACGGGACCAACACTTTACATGACCTCTCCGACCAATTAGGAGGCTCCGGGCACCCATTGCTACACATTGGGGGCACATTTTACGCAATGGGTGGGAGCGAGGAGAAATTCCATAATCGCACTGGCTGTGCAATTATCAATTTCCGCCTTATATGAACTATTTGAGTATGACAAGAACCCGACTCTTGTGTGCTCGAACCAGTGCCGCTCGATCGATCTTACTCTGCCGACGGTTCAGCGCCTAGACCGCGCGCCACCCGCCCTCATCTGCTATAATTACCCACACATGGGTAAAATTTACCCACTTGGGCTGTTCAACCTGTTAATACATGTTTGGTTAAAAATGTTAACCAACCGTTTTGAGAGGGTAGTTTTAATCAACCTATTTTTAGAGCCATACAGTGCACAATATTGAACCAATGAACTAATAACTAAAGGGTCATGCAGTATCGTTTATGGCAATAACGTCCTCGAGGTCGGAAAACTAAATAATGGCGCCCATTATTTTTATTTTTTCCCAGCCCGAGGGATACATTATGAGCCCAGAGATGATACTACAAAACCTTTATTTCATTCTATTAGCTAAAACAAACTTGATTTTATTTTGTTTGTTTTGTATAGGTTTTAAGTTTATATGCCTTATTTATGTGTCTTTTGTATGAAAAAATTAATGAAAATAATGATAAGAAAAAGCTTAGCGACTCATTATTGCAGAAAAATGGGCACTAAAGTGACCAATCAGGCAATGCTGCCCTTTTCAATAATGGGTATAGTATCGGTAGTAGAACCACTACCACCAATCGACTTCGACGCTAACCCTGGTGAGGGTGCTACCTTCACATCACTTGTTTCGCAAAATTAGCAGCATGATGTGAAATAATTATATGGAAGCTTTAACGGAAGTTTTAACGTTTTTTGCGCAGCCCGGGGAAAGTTTACCTGGGTGGAATCCTCCCCTTTTGGTACTAACCCGGAGGGGTTATGTACTATGCCCCCCCACCTAACAAATATAAAGTTTGGTTGTAATTTGTCCAAATGTTAAAACTAACCAACTTGGATAATTCTTTTTAACGACGCACAGACCGTAGTTTTCAATAAGTACAAGTAACATATTAAAACACAAAATTAAAATGTGAATAACATGACCAATCCCTCATGAAGTAATCGAAGGTAAATTGCAAACCGATTTTGATCACTGAAGTAACAATCTTTGTCCCAGCTAATACGTATTCGTTCACAATTTATATGTGTGCTTTGAGATCATTTGGCCCCCGCAAAGCTATCGAATACGTAAAAAAAAAATTTTTCGATTGTTTGTGAAACCGTTTTATACAAATGCGTGTTATTCGACGTGGCTATTTTTGGTTGGAGATGTAATTTTCACTTTTATTTTTGGGTAGAATTAAAGAGTAAACATAAAATGGCAACCAGAATCAACTCTTAAATCAATTTGAACCAAAAATCAAATTCGACACTATGTCGTGACCAGACGATATAAAGAGTATAATACATATCCAGGTACAAATTGTTTTAGTTTGGAGAGTAAACCAACATTTCTTGAAATTTTTTTTTTTTGATATTGATCTAGTACTTTTACATGTAAGATGTTTCATCGATGATAATAACTAAAAAATTGGTCTCAATCACTCTCTCTAATGCCACGTTATCACGTAACAACATTAAAATGTTTTGTAGTATTGACCCCGTTTTTGTCCTTTGGGGCCAATCACTACCTTTTAGTTCTTGTCTGGATTATTTAAAATATATAAGGCGATCCCAACAGCATATAATTAGTTTTGCCGCATTACCGATAGTTTGTTTGGCCTGACCCATTTTTGATCTCTTGTAATTCACTATATTTACTACATCAATTTTCGTGGCTTTATCAGGATGGGAATACAGTAGAGAAGTATCATCAGCAAATAAAGACCACTTTCTAGCAGTGAAACGCATCGACAATACTTTTATAAAGAATAAATACAAAGGTCCCTAAAATTGAGCCCTGTGGTACCCCCGCCATTTTAACTCATTTTATAAACTGAATCACATATTGATATCGTACAAATTGGATTCTATTATCTAAGTAAACTTTAAACCATTTCAGGACAATACCTCTGGGAACCATAATCATTCCAGTTTAAAGACAATAATATATCATGGTTAATTTATAAAAAGTGTCAAACGCCTTGACAAATCTACAAATATTCCCAATGTGTTTCCATTTCTTCTACTTTCATTACTTATTGTATCAACTAATTCATGATTGCCATATAGGTTGAAATGATTTGACCTAATCCAAATCCAAAATCTATTAAACACTAATCTTTCAAGAATTAGAAAAATAGGGGAGTACAGAAACAGGACGATTATTGGGAAATACTTCTTTGTCATCTTTTTTATATATATGGGAACTACTTTTGCTATCTCAGTTGGTATGGAACAACGCCAGCAGAAATGGGAACTATTGAATATCTTCTTCACAGGCGTTGCTATTTATTTGGCAACCTTCTTTACAATATTGTTTCTGATGTCATCATGACCCGACTCTTATTTTGATTAACTTGTGATAATCTTTATACCCTCCTCATAACTATTGGTTTCGCAAAATACACTTTTTAAAGGTTCAGTTTAAATATTCAAAATATTTTTTGCCTTATGTTTTTATTTTGAAGCTAATTTTGGTCCTATCTCACAAAAAATTGGTGAAAAGCATTTGATAATTATATGTTGTAGGATCGATAAAAGGAACACCATCTTCTGCAATTTAAATTTACTTTGGTGTACCCGTCTTTTTGCACGACCAACAATCATATTCTAATTTCCCAAGTCTGATTTATATTATTTCGTGTTTCTTGAAACTTCTTTCTTCTGAAAATACTCCCCCTTACACCTTACACCTTCGTCACGGAATGAAGTTTGTTTCGGTAAGTTTTAAACTTTTGACTAGTTTTTTCATTCGGGCATCGTAGATATTCCTTATATAGTTTGTTTTGTTATTTATACTTATTCAAAATACCTTAGAAATCCACGGTGGGACTGTGGAACTTTCCTTTTTTACACTACAAAACCTTTTTTTAAAAATATAAAAACAGATAAGTATGGAAGGTTGAACAAAAAAATGTCGTAAAATTTTGTTTTTTTGTCAACGAAGTGTTTTATAATCACAATTTACACATTGTCACATAAACAACATCCCAATTAACTTTGGACAGTTCTTTTTCAACTTATCAATGTTTTTCATTATCATGATAATCTTTTATAATATACTGTTTCTTCTTTTTAGTACAATCTATCTCTTCGTTTTCCCATTCTAATATTTGATCGCCAAACTGTTGGTAAGACTCAGTGATATTTGTAACTAATATACAGTAATAAATTGAGCTCTCGGAATGGTCATATATTATCTATTGACGTTGCAGAAGTTTCCGTAATTCGTGTAGGTTTCAAACTGGTTTTTGGTATTGGAACTGTGAAATAACTAAATCTAAGTAATCATGTGTAGGTCTGTGACTCCTTCTTTTAAAGAACTATGTTAAAGTCACCCATAAGATTCTCCTTTTTCCCTCTCTACTTATATATGAAAATAGGCTTAATATCTGCATAAAATCGTGAATATTGTAGCGGCCCTGTAAATTATATTCTATTATTATATAATATATATAAATAATAAATAAACATTATATTCTTTCTTTGCCACCACTGTTTTCTTCTATTTCAATGAAACACGATTCCATATTTGAAGACTGGCCTTACCTAAATCAGGTCTTATTTTTTGTATTTGACATCATTTTTATGTACAATCAAACTCCCCCCCCCTGACTCAACGGTCATTGCTGTTCATATATCAATTTATAGCCAGGTAGTTATAGTAATCATGAGGTTTTTCCTTTAAATGTGTTTTCAGTTAAGCCGATAACAGTAACTTGTGATTCAACATTTTTAGACATTCATTTAATTTAGTCAAGTTCTTATTTAATACTTCTCATATTTAATTGAACAGGTAAGTTATATTTTTCATTTGCATTAACTTGACTTAATTTCCTCTGTCCCAGATACGAACACGAATATTAAAAATGCTATCATACCTACTCTATTCTTTCAACATGTTTCGTAATCTTAAAGGGTAAAAATCATTGAGGTCATATTTGGCAAAATCCACTTATCTTGCATTTTCACTATTATCATTCAGTATTGACCCCCCGTTTTTGTCTTGCAATCATTACCTTTTAGTTTCTTGTCCTGGAATATTTAAAAGTTACTAAGCGATTGCCCGACAGCTATAATTAGTTTTGCTCGCATTACCGATAGTTTGTTTGGCCCTGACACAGTTTTGATCTCTTGTAATTCATATTGATACAATCATTTTCGTGGCTATATCAGGGATGGGAATACAGTAGCGTAGTATCATCAGCAAAGAAGACCACTTCTAGCAGGAAACGGCATTTACACTATCATTTATATAAAGAATAATAACAAAGGTCCTAAATTGAGCCCTGTGGTACCCCTCTTTTCTATTTTTCTAACCTGAATCACATGATTGATATATCGTACAAATTGTAATTCTATTATCTAAGTACTGTTAAACCATTCACAAGACACAAGTACCTCGGAACCATATATTCCAGTTTATACATACTATATATGGTTAATAGTGTCAAACGCCTTTTGACAAATCTACAAATATTCCCAATGGTAGTGTCATTTCTTTCTACTGCATTACCTATTGTACAACTAATTCATGATTGCCATATAGGTTGAATGATTTGACCTAAATCCAAATCCAAAATCTATAACACATCTTCAAGATTTTAGAAATAGGGGAGTACAGAAACGGGACGATAATTGGGAAATACTTCTTTGTCATCTTTTGTATATATGGGAACTACTTTTGCTATCTTCAGTTATGTATGGAACAACGCCAGCAGAAATGGAACTATTGAATAATCTTCGTCAAAGGCGTTGCTATTTCTTTGGCAACCTTCTTTACAATATATCGTTTCTGATGTCATCATGACCAGGCCTCTTAATTTTGGATTAACTTTATGATATCTTTATACCCTCCTCATTAACTATTGGTTTTCATAAAAAGACACTTTTGTAAAGGTTCATTTTAATCTTCAAAATAATTTTGCCTTCTGTTTTATCTTTGAAAGCTAATTGTTGGTCCTATCTCAACAAAAAATTGTTGAAGCATTTGATATACTTTTTTAGGATCGATAATAGGAACCCATCTTCTGTTTAAACTTACTTTGATGTACCCGACTTTTTGCACGACCAATCTTATTAATAATTTCCCAAGTCTGATTATATATTCGTTCGTGTCTTCTGAACTTCTTCTGAAAAATACTCCCGCTTACAACCTTCGATCAGGAATTGAAGTTGTTCGGTAATTTTAAACTTTTGAGCTAGTTTTTGCATTCGGGGGCATCGTAGATATCCTTATATAGTTTGTTTTTTGTTTATTTTATACTTTTCAAATACCTTTAGAATCCACGAGGACTGTGGAACTTGCCTTTGTTTACACTACATCCTTTTTAAATGTACAACATCATCATACAAAAAAAAAAACAAAAAATGTAGTACTTTGTCAAGAAGTGTTTTATCTCACAATTTACAACCATTGTCACATAGACCACCTCCACTTAACTTGGACAGTTCCTTTTTCAACTTACAATGTTTTCATTATCATGATATCTTTTTACATAAATATACTGTTTCTTTTTAATAGAATCTATCTTCGTTTTCCCAATTCTTATATGTGATCGCCAACTGTCTGTAAATGATCAGTGATATTGTTGATAAGTATGATCAGTATTAATTGAGCCCATCGAAATGGTCAATATATATCTCTTAACGTTGCAGAAGTTTCCGTAATTCGTTGGGTTTCAAAATTGTTGGTATTAGGAAATGTGAATAAATAAATCTAAGTAATCATGTGTAGAGTCTGTGACCTCGTCTTTTAACAATCTATGTTAAAGTCACCCAAATGTAATTCTCCTTTTTCTCTCTACTTATAATTGAAAAATAGGCTGAATATCTGCAATAAACGTGAATATTAGTTGCCGCCCTGTAATTATATATCTATTATATATATGTAATAAACTATTATATTCTTGCCACCACTGTTTTCTATTTCATTGAAACAAGATTCCATATTTGAACTGGCCTTACCTAATCAGGTCTATTTTGTTATTTGACATCATTTGTTATGTACATCAAACTCCCCCCCCCTGACTCACGGTCAATTCTGTTCATATATTTCATATTTAGCGAGGTAAGTTATATATAATCATGAGGTTTTTCCTTAAATGTGTTTCAGTTAAAGATAACAGTAAATTGTGATTCAACATTTTTATACATTATTTAATTTGTCCAAAGTTCTTATTTAGACTCTCATATTTAAGTTCCAAGGTAAATTTTATTATTTTTCATTTGCATATCTGACTTTAATTCTCTGGTACCATTACTAACACTGAATATTAAGAAATGCTAATCTACATACTCGATTCTTTCACATGTTTTCGTATCTAAAGGGTTAAATCATGAGTCATATTTGGCCAAATCCACTTCTCTTGCTAGTTTTCACTATTATCATTCAGCTTGTCAATATCAGAAGAATTGTTTTCTCCAGACCACTAATATCATATTGCGTTTTGCTTGTTTCTCATTTAGAACCTATCCATTCATTAATATTTAGTCTAAGGAGATCCTTTCGTTTCAAGTTATACATTTCTGTGATATAATATTTTGCATTCTTGCAATTATTTGTTTATGAGCGGGTTTAATTAATTTGGAGCAGGACACACCACACACATCATTTTTTACAAAGCATAAAAGGTGATTCAAAATTATTGCACAAACACAAAAAATAAGAACACACAGAATGTAGGGCCAAAACCGTCATTTTAATCACAATTTTAAGCATGGTGAGTACCCACGGCAATTAAACTAAAGAATACAGTGCTTTCACGAGTCACCTGCTAATTGAGTTTACAATAGATTTATCCCAAGCCCGGAATGGTCAATATCTAGAAGTATTACTGGTGGCTACTGTTAAAACTTTGTTTTGAGCTTTTTGATTCATCAGTTCGGGAGCAGGCAAAGTGGTGCAGTAATGTACCAACCCGTCCAGTAGTTCAAAGGTAAATGTATAGTCCCTTGATATTGGCAATATGAAAGACATCATCTTTTTTTCAAAAAGTCAGATTCACTACCAGAGCCGAGATACAATATATTGAGGACAAACAAATGGCCAACATCTATGGCAGAATTTAACCAACTGTACATTTCTGCTGAATAATTCTATCGACATCGTTTGTATTGAAAAACAAAGCATTTGTATTAAAATATCATTCTCACTGTTGGAAAATAGTAACTAACTAATTTGTTTTATCAAGCTATAAATAATCATTTGTATCTTTCCATCACACGAATTTCTATTGTGTCCTCGTGCAGTTATGGCTTCAGTGAGGTTTCTTTCAGTGCACAGATGCAATAAGTAATGTAAATGCGCTTCATATTTGGAAATATCCAAGACTGATAGCAATCCCCTTCGTATTTCACTCGGCATAGGATCGTCAGTGGTCTTGAGAATACACAACTCCTGTAGCAATAACAATGCGGAATGTTCTATATTCACTCTACAAGGTTGTCTGAACACACACGGCTTCACAGGTGATTTGGAAAGTGGTAGCAAATTCATGCCTGAATTATACAACTCAACGATGTGGCGTTTCAAAGATGACGGCCAACTTTCTCTCCATTACGAGGTTCTTCCAGATAAGGTGCATAACCTATCAGAGACTTCTACTATCGGCCGTAAATACTTGAGATGAGCTTATTGAGCCCATTCACACAAGGTCCTTTTATATTCCCAATACTGAAGAGTTTGCCTTTGAAGGGATGTTTGCGACACCCTCCCAGTTGATTGAATTTACATTACAACTGCTTTTATATCTACCTGAGAATATCACCATTACAAGCAGTATTTTTTCATAAAGAATTTTTTTGAAATAAAATATTTCTCTGCTTCAATAGCCATGTATGAATTGCATATTTCTGAAAACAGAAAAAAAATAAAGAATCTGATGATCGTTCTTCAGAAACGACCTCTTTTTTTGAGGTTGAGAATTTTCTAACCTATTTTTTTGAAGATTTTTTGAAATCAGTAAAAGAATTCATGATTGTTGTTAATAGTTCTTCTCTTTCTTTTATCAATTTCCCTGTCATTTCCTGTAAATCTAATAAACCTATTCTGATAGTTGAGGGCATTCTAGCAATCATGATTCATAGATGCCAGGAGTGTGGCAGAAAGCGGCAAAATTTGATATTTGCCATGAAACTCTAGTCCATTTTATTTGAAATTCCCAGCCTCCATCCGTACGCCTGAATAATCTGCCTAGATCATGAAATGGTAGTAATGACCTTTCCGAAAAATCGGTCGACCGTTAATAGTTAATCTGCTCCCATCCATGTTGCTACCTATTGTTAAGTGGAGTTAAAAGTCTACTCAGAGATTTCAGAATCTAATTTTTAAAAAAAAAAATAAGTATATTTAATTAAAAATAGTCAACTATAACTAAAGTAAAGATAGTAACCTAAACACGTCTGAAATTTGAGATGAATCGGATTTTTCGTTTTGATGCGTAAATTTTATGTGTATATACAGTGCCATAGGATCTGGTGTATAACAAATTTCCGGATCCGGAATTTTTTAACAAAGAATGTGATTTTCTATATGAAGGACTTCGATTTGACTTAGCTATTTCACACAGTGATTAGTATCTAGACAAGCATTTTTACATGCAAAAAACCACAATTTGTTAAAAACTTGAGGGCGCCCCTCATCGGGAAATCTCTGAAAAAATTCGGGCCTTTAAGCGATTAGAAAACTTCACCGTGAATAGGCGGTAACACACATTCTTTTTTGAAGTGAGGATGATACACCTCTTTTCCTAACACCTTCCCTGCTATAAATATGTATAACTATCTCTCCCTCAACTCTTTCTAAAGATTAAAGTGGGGAATCCCTTTTTCTTTTCAATTTAAGTATTAAACTGCGAGTTTCTATCCCTTTTAGGATATTCCCAACAGTTATCGAATCACAAATAATCAGTATATTATACAGTTATCTCTTTGTCTAGACGCATAACCCCCGTGCAGCCGCGTGCAAGTTGCTGTAAGCCTGTTAAAACTAATACGGGGATCCGTCTATCCTCATTGGATCCGACGGTAAGGGTATTTAGCCCGGCTGCTCTGTTTTCAGTTTGTAGACTTATGGACCCATCTCCATCTTGGTTTCACATCCATGCGGGGGACAATTTAATATTAAATTATTAAAGAACAATATACAGATGTTGAATCTTAAAAAGGATTTTATTCTGGGAATAACAGCATTTTTTTGGAAAAATAAAGTATTGATTGACGTCACGGCATTGATTGGTTTATTATTTGCTTCGGGGGACCCATTCAGGTCAAAAATGACGTAACGTATCCCTACATTGGAAAAACAACCGATTATCGTCATCGTTCGTCGGTTTTTGAATCAGTAGGAACAGGTAAATTTTGTACTGTTAGACATAATAAACGTGATGTCCCCTTTTTTCGGAAAAAATAATAGCACTTTGGGGAGAGAGGTCATGTACATACCTTGATTTAACATAGTAGATTTTATATATATCGTTCGGCCCCCGAAGAGCAAACCGATATCTGATTCCTGACACGTGACCTGGTACCTGACCCGTGCCACCAAACCCAACTATTCTCTCGTTACCGGTAATATAACTACAATACGGCAAAGCAGCAAGCATTCTGTATCTCGTTGTCACAGCGTAATCGATTAAGATGTGAGACTATACATGTGGTTTCTGTACAGGGAGGGTAAGGACACGATCTGCTCATTTGGGCATTGGGATTTCCAAACTGTAATTTGTTTGACACTGCTACATGCATTTAGCTATGGCAGTCTCGGTCCCAGTGACATTTTAAAAAATCATCTTAACCTGTTGTCAAAATATCTTAGTAATATCAGGATAATTCAGAAAAAAAATATGAGTTCACATCAATCATGTTCTGTTAAATACCTGTTCATAACTCAAAAAACTCCAGAACTTCCCCTGCAAAGTATCTCTATCAAACATAATCCCCCTGAACATACGCGCCATGGCTACAAGGCGCTATGCGCTCTGTAGCCATGCGACCCGATACAGTCTAATATCAAAACAGCCCTATTAATACTTATTATACACAGCCCGCAAAACCATTGCCTCCTGGATGAGTGTGTTCTGAGGTCTCTGGGCTTTGGACAGACTTTGGCAGGTTTAAACCATTGCACTTCCCCCCTCAGGAGCATACTGGATTTGCTTGTATCCATCTGTTGAATGCGTCGACAGATGACCTAGTCTCGCTCTGAGTGCAATTGGCTGCTGTAATATCAGTTATAGCATTTTCTCTTTCCTTAGGAATGCCCAATGATGACAGGCATTTGTTGACGGATGCGGGCGTCCCCAGACCATTTTTTTAATGGGGGGGGGGGTGGTTTGAGTCTGTGTTTGCCGACAAAAGCATGGGCCGGATTCTCGATTATCAATTTCCGGCCTCGCTCCGCTCGCCAGGTAGACCCCCAAATTTTTTGTCACTCGGTTTCGAAATTCTAAGAGGGGAGTGGGGGGGGGAGGGTTCAAAACCGCAACCAACGACAAAGTCTTGTCCATCTATGAAACAAAAACAACACAACAGAAGTGTGGAGCAATGCCAGGCGCCGATAATCCGCCCGTCAATCAGTTGCGCCGACCTTATACCCTTCTCGCCGACAAGTCAACAGTTTGCCGACATAATTTTTTTAATGGGGGGGTGTCACCCCCCCCCCCCCCCCCCCCCTCTGGGGCGGGGCCCCTGAACGGATGTAAGTTATAGAAACCTCTACTTCCCAATTCTATTAGAAAGTAGTATGTAAAACAAAGGGACGAAAAACGCTTGTTTTTTCCTGGATCCACCTTGAACTCTGGTAGATTTTCCTTGGTAATCTGCTATTGATAAACCTTAAGTATTAGTAAGATCGAAGCATGTTTCAACCAGGCAGTAGAATATCTTTCATTTACCTATACCGCCCTGTACCAACGTAATTTTTTGACCAAGTTTTTGTGATTTACTACACCAAATCCTAAATAACTGAAATGAACATAATGAATTTTTACAGAACTCCTTGAAATGGATATGGATAAAACAAATATTGATATCATTCTTTCATTATCCATTGAATAAATCCTTTTTGTGACTCATCATCTTTCTTTCAAATAGTTACCCCACCCCTAAACATAACCATCGTAATATAGGCAGCTATTGCAATAAATGATTTTTCAGATCTCATAGTAAATATACTTTGTATCAGTGTTCATATTGGCTACCCAAGAGGAGTATTGCACATTGTGCTAAACAAGTCCAAACTGAAACGAAGCAGATCAATACAGTGAGTGTACTTTTTGGAGGAAAGTGGTTAGAATTTTGCTTTGGGGTATCAAATCCTTTCCTTAGGGGTAGGGTTGTAAGTGTACTAAATAATATCGAAACTTAGAATAAAAAGAAACCACTTTATGGTTTTATAAAGTAGGCAAGGGTTCACCTGTGCCGAAAACATTAATTTGGATGCTCTCAAATAACCAAATGTTCTCAAATCTGATTCTATTCACAAATTCCAGTGAAATTGCCTGAATTTTAAGGCTTTAATATGTCCTTGTTTTCATCCTAATGTACTCACATAGGAATGAACCAGTGTTGCGAGCCAGTGCTAACTTATGTGTAATTACTTTTCATCCAAAAAAAAAAAAAAAAAAAAAAAAATCCTATATAGTCAAAATAAAGCCAATTCTGGATGCTTGTCATTTCCAATCTTTACATATCTTTCCTTTGCATGAACTAAAGTTTTCGAAATTATTGAACACAAATCATACCAAGAAAATCATGTTTTCTTACCAGATAGCTTTTTAAGGGGTAGGGTCCAACAGGCATTTTCTATATTTCTTAGTGGATCAATTGGCAATTGGGTCTTTTTACAATTAATTTTTTGCTCATAATGATCCTTGGAATCATGTTAGGACCATCGAATGGTAAACATACTTAAGGCAAGGTAATTCAATAATATTAAGAAAAATGTGAGCAAACATGCAAAAAATTGTTTTGGTAAAAAGATAGCAGGTGGTCAAGGGAAACGAGTTGGTTACTACGGCCTGCGTTTGGAAACATGCTTCGAGCTTTTTTTACAATACTTCAGGTTTACAATAGCATTACCCAAGGAAAATTATCCGGATTTCCAAGTGGATCCGGAAAATGATCATTTTCGTCCCACCCTAATGTAGACCATCCTATGCACAAGTTAGCCACTGAAAGAATGAATATCAAAAAATGTAAACAAAATCGTCGTAATTCGAGTGTTGCTTAGGGACAACTAATGAGCAAAGTCTCACCTGGATGTGTATTGACTATAATAAATCAGCATACTTAGTACATGTAAACATGCATTTGTATCATCTGTCTTTCATAATATTGTTGTCACTTAAAGACACTATCAGTGATTTGCTAAATCAGCAATCGAAAAAATCATCAAAAATCAGATTTTTTTGCATGTAATGTAAAATGTACAGGTATCCTAACATACACTGCAAATGATAAGACCAGAAGCAACCTAATAAGGACAGAATCAGAGATTTTAGTCATTACTGTCCGAACGGACACTTACTACAACACGTAATTGACTGGGGAACCGTATCTTGGAACACTGCCGTTTTCTTCCTTTTCTGTCAATTCTACAGCTGGAAAAGGTAACTTATGAGAATTCTACAGACTTATCCTTCACTTTGAAGCTTTCCTTCCTTCCTGCAATTTTCAAATATTTTTCAAATCACTGATAGTGTCTTTAATAACAATTTGTGAGGCAACTTTGTTCACTACACCTACATAGAGGTCAAAGATCATTTAAGCATATTACCACTGAATGATCTGGAAGCACTTTCACGATATTTTTATAGACTTTCAAAATTTCCAAAATATATTCTAGACGATATTTTTGGATGAATTTCGATTTTGATCGTTTGGTTGCACTCATTTAAATACGAGTAATTAAAGCAATGGTCTTTTTAAATCGAGGACTTAACATCAAATGAGATTGTGTGTGGCGCAATTAACCACGCCGTAGGATTGAGAATTCCGATCACTTATTTGTGCTTTGGAAAAATAATGGTCAATGGATGGCAGCATACCAGTTTTCTTGAAAGGCATACCGTTCTTGAAAATGTGTTGTTGTTATCTAGGATGCCAAGAGAGGTCGTCTACACTCCTAATCGGTTTACAAGACGATGGCGCCAATCCTCTCTCAATATAAAAAACTCACCAAAACTATCAAAATAGATTACAAGCAACAGACACAAACACATAAAGCTTGCATGATGGTCGTCATTATTCATGATATATTCTCTGTGTGGACCGATTTTTTACACGAATGCACTGGGCTCTGTAAGATCATGCACGGGTCATCAGGTAATGCACGCGGGTCAACACCCAGCTCACAATCCTGTTGTTACTAGAATACCGTCAATCATTGATATCGACTTAATGCTCAATATCAAGTAACATTGCATGCATCGTATATATACCCTCTACGAACGTAGTATCTACAATCTGGTCTCCAGTCTAACTTAAATATTGTGGTGAAAAAAAAATATTGGTTTCTCGTTAAAGTAATTTGTGAATTCACATGCGAGACCATTCCAAATGATGTGATTTTGTACTGTGCTTCCTCGAAACGCGTATATCTTAATAACGAGAAAAAAGCTTTTTGTACTCTCAAAGAACGATACGTTGACATTAAATATTGATCATTACATATAAATCCTTATGTTATATATAATTTGTAAAATTAGAAAGCCTTTCAGAAAGTTAGTTGCTATACTGAACTTCCCTACCTCTGGCCGTGACGTCAGCGCGAGATTTGCTGGGCGCACAGAGAAACCGCACGACGCTGGCTTAAAAGCGGGACGGGCGTTTTTACAATCGCGCACAAAGATATAATTGGCATACATTGACCGCTGTGCGTACAAAGCTGCGTCATGTTATGACATCACTGCAAGGAGGGGTAGAGAAATGGACTATATCATGTTGCTGTATATAGTAGGCCATGCGGAATTAGGGTACTCAAGAAAACCAAATTTCCCAAATAAAAATGCGTTTCAGCAGAAACCAGTCATGTTTTGTACAACATGGTCTGCGTTGGTTTTAAACATTTAACAAGTGGGATTGGAATTGGTAGAAGAAAAATTCATTATGAATTTATATTGAAATATAGTCATGATGGGGTTAGGTTTGTTTTGGAAAAAGTAAGGGCAGTGCGAAAAGTATCTTTATTTCAATTTCATTGACGCGTTTCCTCACGAATTAAGGTTGTTTGAAACTGACAGGGAGGTGCGAGAAAGATTAGTATAGCGTCTTAGAGGACGCATATCACGTGTTTTAACTTGGAATTACGCTTTGTCATCCAGCATTTACAGCATCATTTCATCGCAGGGCAGGACTCGTCTGCTGGGATAGAAAACTGTGTTTTCTATTCAGAAACGAGTCTTGGGGGGCACCAGGCATGATGAAGAGACCATCATTCTTGGAATTGTTTCTTACTGATTCCTATTTGTTATGTTCAAGGATTATATCCGGCATAGCGTTAAACTTTGCCGAGAGAGAGTCTCACCAGGTTAAACTCTTAACAATCGATAGGTGCTTTTCACGATGTTTTTGTTTGGCCTACTTGAAAAGCCACTTGTGTCTCCCTTTTTGCAGATGTGAGTTGCCGACGCACCGTTCCAATGAATCGCTTTGATCGCCACAAGAGAACAGTTTCAAAAAACGGGATAAGTACTTCGTCCGATCCTGGCTGAGCAAGGAGGTGTGAAAATTGAAAGAGCTATCTTTTGGTACCGGTTACGGAGACTTTTAAGCGTTTTGTTTGAACTTTAGAATTCAGTTGGTAAGGAAAAACGGTTCAGTTTATTTAAGTGAAAAAATCGGTCAAATTTTCAGTAAGTTATTAAAGTTTAAAGTCGAAGTTAGTATAAAGTTCGATTTTAAACGACTTTGAGAGGGTCATTTGAGACATTTTTTTCATAAAGTCAAATATTTAATATTCCTGTAAGGGCCTTAGTAAAACAAGTGACAAAAGATGTGGTGATCAGAAAACCTGTGGGGTGCGTTTGAACACTTGCTTTTTAGCGTACCATCGCGTACTTTTACAGGGATTTCTGGATATAAAAACGGACGATCCGGGTAAGATTTTCGGGTTCAAGCAAGGCGGAAGGCGCGATTTCATGAATAGTTCGCCAAGCAAAACATTGCTGAATAGATGATGCTCCATCAATTGTTACAAACACAACTCTAGCATAGGCCATATGGCCTGTTCGAGGGGCGAAGAAATCAGATTACAGCTGCAGCACTATTCAACTATTGAGCGCGAATTTAGAAGCGCAAGCCTACAGGTGAATCACGCATATACTGGGCAATGCTTCGTTATTGCCCTGAGCTTGCGCGTGCAAAGCAATCAAGTATGGCCGTGCTCCACGTATCAATCATGGCGAGTTTCATGCGCTGTATATCGAGTTTACCCCGTATTGTCGAGTTTAGAGCGCTGCCTATCCAGTTTGAACTTCTATGTGCCGAGTTTCATAAATTTCCATGTCCAGAATAAATCATGTCCAGAATAAATCATGCGAGTTTTAAAAAACTGGACATTGAGAGTTGTTTTCAACATGTGCAAATGGGACATGATTTTTTTCTCAACATGAGCAAACTCGACATGATTTTTTTTACAAATACAACAAAAAATAAGTCGGTTTTCCTCATGTGACGGAAAAAATCATTGTCGAGATTTTGAAAACGGACATGATTTATGTCAAACTCCCAGATAGAGAGCAAAACTCGGATGTATAGAGGGCAAACTGACATATAGCTGATGTGTAAACTCGACATTAACATATAACGGTGCACACTCGACATATGGGCGAGGAATAACGACGATACCAGCGCGTGGAAACTTCGAAATGCGCGGGAAAATTAACTCGCCATGATTTGATTACGTGGAGCGTGCCATAATTAGGTTATTACCGATCCATCGATTTGGCCGGGTTTTTAGACATGGGCCGGGCAACTCATGTCAGGAGGAATTGTGGGGGCAAGTTGGAAATGGAGTACAGACTTTTTCTATCGATCGATTTTTGTTTATGAGGACCTTAGCCAATAATTTCTGGAGGGTGTGCAAAATCTCGTGCAGTGGCATTTTCTAGAAATCCAATATGGCCGTTGCCACCCTCAAATTCATTCAAATGACCATAATTTTATGCTCTATGTCCAGGTTTTAAAGCACGAGGAATCTACTGGACGGGTTCTTGATATAATTTTCTCATAAGATTACCAACAAATCCAATATGGCCACCCCGAAGTGCAATATGACCCGAAATCATTCATTTGACCATAACTCATCAAGTATTTGTGATAGAGGGATAATTCTGGGCTCTGTACCCAGTAATAACTCATATCTGACATTTCAAGTTTGATAACATGCTTACCAATCAAGATGGTAGCCAATATGACTGCCTTTAAGATCTTTAAAATTTACAAATTGTTATATATTCATTATATATTGGCCGTCATTTTGAATTTTAAGTATGTTGTCAAAACAAAAACACCAGATACGAGTTTGTAATGTTCAAAGGCATACACCTCATACTTTAATTTAAGCTTTAATAACCATTGTGGATTCTATAACTAAATACAATACAGATGTATCATAATTAATAGGTTTTAAAGAAGGTAAAAAGGCGGCCATATTGGCCCCAATCTTAACATTTTTGTTTGTTAACGAAACAAAAGTACTAGATAATGATGTCAAGTGATCAAATACTTATCACATATCTTAATTTACACTTTCATAACAATAATTAGTTGATGTATCTACATATAATATAGATTTTAAATATCTGTAAAGGCGCCTATATTGGCTGCCATCTTGACTTTGGAAAGTATCGATTAAAGCGAAATGCTAGATAATAGTTTCTAGTGAAAAAAATACATATATCTCATCAATGTAAAGCATAAACCATACATATAGACGCTAGAATCAAGCCTCACCACTGCAAAATTTGCAGAACACTAGACGTGTCCGGATGTGTTCGAAATGCATTCAAGGAGTGTTAAAATAACACTTGCAGAGTGTGTTTTATTGTAACAGATTTTGAACACTTGCAGAACATGTTTAGATGTTTAGGATGTATTCTGTATATCATAAATAGGTATACTGGAGGAGTTAAGATCATTTTAATGATTCCGGACGTATATTTGAGTTTTGAGCAGCCATATTGGATTTTGTGGCGATCCTATGATCAAATTACATTACTAACACTTCCTTGTGCTTAAAAACACCGGAGTACCACAAACAAGTTGGCTCTATCAGAAATACTTAACGGATTTTTAGTGATTTTGGACATGGGAGCAGCCATGTTGGATTTTCAAAAATGCCACTGCACAAAATTTTGCACACCCTTCAAAAATCATTGGCTTAGGTCCTAATAATCTAAAATCAATTGATAGAAAAAAGTCTGTGCTCCATTTCCATCCTTCAGGCTGTGTGCGCACACTTCCACCTGACTATCACGTTTTTTATTAGAAGTGGTAGGTGAGCTCTCTCCTTCTATTCTCACCTTCCCTTATGAAATCTGTAGCTTATCGACCGCCGGTCGTACGTGGCGCTATACAAATTTGTGTTACGTCATAATACATCATACTGCATAAATATGATGCAAATTAGGTAGCTTATCGAAAATGGTGGCGCTATAACTATCGATATTGAAATTGTCTATGACAAATTCTCTGATTTCATCCAGTGTGTGTTTTTGAGATCCACTCTGTAATCTTACAGAAGAGATTCACCTGACCTGATATGATGCAAATATACATATGGTGATAAAGACCAATGATATTTTGAAATAAAATAGACGATGTTGCCCGAAATAAACTGGGTGGAGATATGAATAGAGCTGTTGAAAGGCCTTTGGATAGAAAGGCTGCTGGATAAAAATACCTAATACGGGTACATATCTTACCCATTAAAATCCTACAAAGATTGCATACACTTGGTCATGCCGTAAATAGAAACTTGAAAGACTATTGGTTTATTTCTCGATCTTTGAAAACATAGTTTTGAAATAATACCTGATCAAGTTACCAATAGATTTCTGGATGATGAGATTTTCATATATTGGGTCGAAAAGTGAGAGCTGCATAAAAATGAAAATCCCAACCTAAAGGCTGACTCAGAGATTTCCCGTTGAGGGTGCACTCATTTTTCAAACAAATCGTGTTTTTTTCGTATATACATAATGCTTGTCCATATACTAATCACTGTGTGAAATAACTCAACTCGAAGTCCTTCATATAGAAAATCACAACTTTGTTATAGTGATTTTTTGTTATAACGGTATCCTATGGCGCTGTTATACTGTGCATATATGTTACTGCATGAAAACGACAAATCCGATTCACCTCTAACTTTGGAATTTCGCATTTTAGGTGACTACGTCTAGTTCTAGATGACTATTTTTAATTACTATACAAAAAAATATATATTCAAAATCTCTGAGTCAGCCCTTAATCCCCAACGATTTTGGAAATTCTGAAAACGCCGTATGAAGCATATAAAAAAATTAAACCCTGTTTATTTCCCCCTTCCCTTTCTCAAAATGCTCAAGGATGACAAAGTTGCATCATCGAAATTTGGAATCAGCAGGTCAATGTTGTCTAGAAACCATCAAAACATTTTGTGCAGACTCTAGTGCAAGGTCATGGTAGCCATGGTGCCCATGGAGTGTTCAAAATACTATGTTCACTATTAACCCAGGAGCTAGCAGACATTTGTAACACATCTCAAGTACAAAAGGTTTGAGTGATTAAATATGTTGACAGACTGACAGGGACCCATGAAACGTGATTCTTAAGTGCAGCAAATGGTGCCTTAAGGAGAGGGGCAAAGACAAAGTTTGTAGAGGGGTCAAATTTTTTAATTGATCCAATCATGTTGAAAATTATACCATGTTAGTTGTCTAACCACAAGGATTCAGAAAAGGTATAGTTTGTACTATAATTATACAACCTAAAGGCTTCTAAGAGATTTTGGCCCGAATTATGCTCCAGGACCAGCTGCTCCAGGACCATATGCTCCTGGAGCAGTGGTCCATGGACAGCTGGTCCGGAGCATATGGTCCTTGAGCATAAATCTGGAGAAATATCCCAGAGCATATTTGAATACGCAAATGTCCCCTGGCATATGGCAAATAGCTCCGGAGCACGTGGAGAATATTCTACGTCATATACTGCTCCAGGAGCATATTTGCCATATGCTCCTGGACCATTTGCGTTCATATGCTCCTGGAGCATATTTGACTTAGAATTTTTTCGCAGATTATTTATGCTCCAGGACCATATGCTCCAGAACCAGCTGGTTCCAGACCATATTGCTCAAGGAGCATATGGTCCTGGAGCAGCTGGTCCTTGAGCATAATTTCGGGCCAAAATCCTCTAGAAGCAACCTAAAGTTTCACAGTTATAGAGTAAAACACAAACATCAATAAAAAGGGTCACTTTCAGCTGTACAGACAGGGGTCAAGTGCTCCGATTTTGGATAAATTGCATTCAATGGGGCTTGACCTTGTTTCCGTTATCCTCCTACTTTGATTTATACTCAAAGTTAAGAAAAGCGTCCCACATCTGCCACTGGCGTGATATATTCGAACCGACTTCATTTAGTATCTTTTTCAAGCCAGTTTGAAATTAGCTTGTATGCCCTGCGCACCTTCCCTTGAATCAAACGATTCCATGCTCTCACAAATAAAAAAGAAAGGTTCCAGGATAAAAATATTGTTTTCTCTTACAGAGCTCTTTCTATATGCATGTCCTACCACAGGCGCAATGGCAGCTGCTCAGCGTAGGCTTCCGCGCAAGTCCAGTGAGTCAGGTACTGAAGCTACGCCATCAAACGCTGGAGCTAACTCTTCAAGTCAAGGTATTTAAAAATATATGTATCACTTGGTCTTAAAAGCGGGACGAGATATCTATGTATTATTTTAGAGACTGATACTTACAGAGTTCTTGTTCAGAGCGTGTTTGCTGATGGTAACCAGATCCACCCGAAAGAATCAAAATATTACAAATTTTCAGTAGTAGCTTGAAGGTGCTTGATTCGATTTTAAGTGTACTTGATATGAGAGCCTGGCACTTGCATACACTCACCACCAAGTCCCGTGGGAAACACACTTGCGGTTTTGATGGTAAAGATATTGCAACGTCCATTCACTAACTCTGCTGATATTAATGGTCAACCATTAAAATTGCATTTTTTGTCTCTATCTTCGGAAAGAAATTTAAGGATGACAATGAAAAAAAAAATACGACCCGATATCAAATTAATACTTCTTCCGGGTAAGTCAGTGGGTCTTAACACATAAGGTATTATTAAGATGTCTACACCTTCGAATTTCTGAATTTAGCAATGCACTAATAGTGCCTTTGAATAGTGTATGCAATTGCAAAGAATAGCTGGCCAATTAGCAACGCAGAAACAGAATGGGGGCGCTGTCGATGAGATGTATAGATGCCAGGATATGAGCTGTTATGTTAGCTTTTGTTACATATATTCATATCATTCAAAATCAATATGAAATATCTTTTCTTGATTCATTTAAATTCGTTCAATTGTAGGCTAAGTGCCAGTTCCTTCTGGGTACTGGAACGCCTATGGCCAGATTTCAGTTACGATTAAGAGTTCTCATTTTCCCCGTAAGATCTTGTAGGAATCTCCAACAAAATTTGTTTTTGGTTTTCCCATTTCATCTGCAATATATTTTGCCATGCTTCAAGCATAAATGTAATTTTTTTACGGTTACCAGAAATTCTTTGTATAGTATATCTTTAAAATGGTAGATCACTTTCAAATTAAATTTTGCAATAAAAGTATGTTGACAATGACCTTTCCTATGAAACAAAAAAGAGATGTTATAATCGGGTGATACACCTTTAAACTGCTACCGCTATCAACGTATCTACGAATTGTCGAATAAAATACGCTATAGTGCAATGAGAAAAAAATGAGCCCATTTACGATCAAAATCGTTTATATGCATGACCTTCATTTCAAAGGTGGTGATGCGAGGACTCCCAGCAATTTTGTGTTGAGTGAAGTAGCCAAACATATTCCCGCAGACCATTGGCGCGATGTGCTGCGAACTCTACGTCGCAGAGATTCCACTGAAACAGACATTGAAACTATTGAAGTACGTTATCCGAATAATTTACCAGAGCAGAAGTATCAAGCGTTACTGGCATGGAAGAAGAAAAATGGTCAGCGAGCTACTGCAGGAGCTCTGGAGAAAGCTTTGCGGAGCAATGCATCGACAAAGGCTGCGGATAAATTGCCAGCACTTCTTACTGGTAAATAAAGCCACCTATAAGTCCAATGCAACACAAACTTAGGTCACATATAAATATCACATCTAAAAGAGCTGGGTCACAAATTATGCTCAGTGTCATTCCGAGGGGCAAGTTTTAAAATATGCTGAAAATGTCCCCATCCCCCATTGCAAAGTTGAAGTCAAATTGCAATGGTACTTGGGTTGTTAAGCAACATATTAAGCTCCATAATGTTAACGAGGTTAAATGGCACATGTTAAGGTCTGCGAAGCGCACATTCATTCCCATCGCAGTTTTTCTGCGGCAAGTCGTTTCAGAGAGGGGGCGACTGGCACGTGCGCTTGAGGTGACGTTTTATTCATTTTCTTTAAACGAATTTTCCCAGTATTTTGTAAACAGATGATGTGATGTCCGTCTGAGTTTATTTTAAGCTCTCAAAATTCCGAAAAGAATATTAATTATGTGAACTTGTTGGAAATTACAATCCGAATATAGTTGATATGGTTTCACAGACAGAGTGCCTAAACGTTGGCATGCCCAACTAGTACACAAGAAATTGGTAAACTTTTAAACCCTTTGTTTTTTCTTTCTTCTTCATTTACAGAACATCCCACTGAAACAATCTTGGCTGTATTATAAAAAAATAAAACCATTAAAATAATGTTAAAATTTTGGTAGTTTAGATTGACTATCGAAGTTTTGCATACCTAGGTGTTGAATAGTTACCGGACCGCTTGTTTTTTGTGTAAACTGCCTCTGAACAATGCTCTTCATAGCATTATCGTACCAGCCAGGCCCTTAATGGTATTTTTATGTGTATTTTTCGCAAGAGGGACTGAACCAGAAGAAAGAAGAACTATGCACATTGTTGGACAACATTATCGACCCACATCAAGACAGAGCGCCTCAGAGAATGACTTTTGAAAACCTTGCGACAGAATTTAACAAGCAACATGGGAAATTTCGTGGTCAGGGCTTTGGCAGTCTAAAGGAATTTCTAAAACATTCTAACAGATTTATTAAGGTTTATCGATAAAAAAGGTAAAGAGATGGTAATTGAGCAAGACATAGATCATGTTAGATCGTACCCTTCTGACAAAACACAACGTATGTTAAAGCTAGATGTACAACACGAACCTAACATAGGAAGCTAGCTCACCTCCAATTCCTATTAGAAAGAATATTCGGGCCCCGCTGACATTGCAAGCCCGAAATTTCAGACAATTGCGCTTCCACAATCCGAAGAAAGCACTGATGAAACGATGGCATCATTCTTAGAGGATTCCCGAGCGTTCTTCATTCCAACAAACCGTTTTCTGAACAAGACAGGCTAATCCCGCATTTACCCAACCTAGACAATCATCGAATAATCATCTCCGCCAAATTTTTCGGCCCGAAATCTGCGGATTCGCTGTCTATCTAATCTACTACCGATCCACCGATTTTTCATTTCGATCTAACCAATCAGGAATGCTCGACAGTATATGCCTCCTATAGGCGAGTCCCGTCGTCAGATAGTTCATGTACACCTGATGAACACTCCACGAGTGATGTCCAATGCTTGAAGCTGAAGATAACCGACGATGTATTCAACTTTGCTTTTAAGAAGCCCTACTAGTTCTGGCGCATTCCACGAATCTGGCTTGGGTGTATCTTGTGATGAAAGTGGTGAAGCATTTGCGCGAGATGTTGTCAGCATGAAGTTATGCCTTTCAGGGGAAATGCTCATATAGTTCTTGGCGTATTTTCCCCAGTCACAGGACCACCAGGAAAAGAACATCTCATGCAATTCAAAGACGAGACAACGAATTCTATCATAACAATTATTTTTATGAACAAATTCGACAACATCCCCAATTTCAACTACAGAGAAGAAGAACTGGAAGGTAAAATTTATGGAATATTATACTGTTTCAAGTGCAGCCGTGGGGCGTGGAATCCTGCCTTAGACAAATCAATGTGAAAGTGGTTGTCGCAGACGTTCACAGACTAATTGTGCAACGGGAAAGCTTCTTGATAGTGTGTACAAATGGTTTGAAGCTGGACCAGACAGACAATTTGAAGATTTAAGTGTCACAGATTCTTCATCAGCTGAATGTTTTTTCGATGACATTGCAGATGTTGGAAATCATCCTGAAACTCTTACCATGACCTCTGGGTTCCCGTTTGATAAATTCCCTAAACGCAACCAGCTTCTTTAACAAGAAAAGATAATATTGTCTGGTTACTAACTGCACTCCAAAGTCTGGGTCCGGAAGACTTCTACACGCTGTTGGATTTTTGCCTTGGCTAAAGGTATTCGATTTTGATATTGCTAGTGCAAAAACTGGTGTTCTCGCTGCTTGTCAGGAAGGCATTAAAAAGAGAAAGAAATTTCTTTATTACAACTTGGCTTGAAGAAGTGCGACCACTCAATCATTTTTCCACAGAATGGTTTTTCCCGAGGGGTTATACTAACAAACGAGAGAGTATATGTGATCATGATGATCGCCAATGGAACCGAAACGCCGGAAAGAAGGTAGATTCCCATTGCCAGGTCCTTGTTGAATATTGTATGGCCAGAACCCCACTCACGGTTGTTGTGCTCTGGTACTGCCCCAAGGGTGACATAGCCTTTTTGGATAGATTTATGAGAAAGCTTGCGGACAGTCTTGGTTCTGAAATGCATGCGGTGCTGTGCTATGACAAGATTGCACCTGACGAGAAAGGTGTTGTTGGTTCCCTGCAGAAGATTCTCAGGATGGAAATCATTGATGACCTCCAACTACCAGTTGTTTGTAAGGCATTTGAAAAATTATTTTCAGATGAACAATCACAAGCACTAATCTGTCGACAACGCAGCGAATACTGCCTTCCAACTTATGATCACTCCAACAACCCAGGAATATCCGACGTGGATGCAGCTTGGCTATCCTCTGGACTTGATGTTTTATACCTTAATGATCCGCATACATCCGGTGATATCGATGATGCCTCATTAGGACAAGCGTTTTACCGCGGGGCTGTGCTATCGTGGTATGAGATTCGCATTCAGCGTTTTGATGTGCGAAGGGATTCGGAGCAGAAGTTGATATCTTGCATCGATAGCTACATCAATAAAGCTAGATCAGTCCTTTTGAAATTAAACCATGCTCCAGGGTCAGGTGGTTCTACCCTTGCTAAAAGGGTACTGTGGGAAGTTCATCGGATGGGAAAGTCACCATGCGCCAGCATCATAGCACTTGACAATATCAAAGAGACTGTGAGCCAGGTAGATTTTGTTGCTGAAAAGACACATCTTCCTGTTGTATTGCTGATTGACGGTGCTGAGACAACAGTTGTTCGCAGACTTCTCCGGATGCTTGACAGAAAAACGGTGATCGCATTACACGTTGAAAGGCAGGTTTCGAAGATGGCTGATAAGGAGGAACCGGACATTTTCAAGTTACAAGGCAGAGTGAGCAAAGACGAAGCGCCGGCGATGGCAATTGCATTTCAGACGGGTTGTGAATCTTTTGATCAACACCAAAAGTTAGCGTGGCTTGCTAGAAGAGTTCAAGAAGGGCACAAACACTGCTTGTATGAGTTCGGGATTGCTGCTAATGCACGACAATACCTCGGTGTTAAAGCCTATGTGACTGGCTACCTGGAACTGGATTCAGAAGCTCCATTAAACAGCTGGCAGCGTACAGTAACATACCTTTCACTCGTTACCTATTATGGGTACGTATCAATGCCTGCCCATTTCTTCACAGCCATAGGTCTCCTTGGAAAATCTAGCAGAGGTACAATATCTGTCGATATGTTACCACATAATGCATGGCAGTTTATCATAGAAGACGAAGACATGGGTATCACAAAGTGGCGTATAACCCATCATATCGTGGCAAATGAAATATTGGAACAAGTTTTAAATCGTACCGGTGAGGGAAGAACCCACGATGGCAGCATCAGTTTTATGGCCCAGAAAAGCTTGTCAAAACTCGTGAGTGAATTTCTCAAAGACGCTTCAAAAGTTAAACTACCTGGTCGCGGTGTTGCCCCACCTGAAATCATGAAGGTTCTTATTGCAACATTGATCTATAGAGACAGTAGGGAAGTCGATGTCAGTCAAGGAGACCAGCCTACTAGAAGGCCAAAGCTATCACGTCTGATTCGAGATATACCTTCAAGACCACCAAACACAGAGCGTTTGAAGATTCTCAAGGAGTTTAGTCAGTGTTTCCCAGAAGACCCCAGTGCTTGGGCTCATCTTGGGAGATTTTACGGTAATTTCAGGCCCAATGATGAAGAAGAAGCACGAAACTGTCTTGAAAAAGCAATACAGCTTCGTAATCAAGAAATCCAAGAAGAAAATGAGCGCTTTTCAAAGAGCGATGGCCTAACGTTAGAAAGAAAGAGGTCTGACATAACACTGACAAAGATCTATCACATGTACGGTATCTTACAGAGCCGTGAAATTTCGAGACAGACAGGAAGAGACCGAAACAGTGGATCGGATTTCAAATTTGATCCGAAGAGTATCAACCGGCAAAACTCAAAATTCCATGATAAAGTGGAGGATATCGTTCAACTTTGTCGATCAGCAGTTGACCACTTCATTCAGTGTCGCGAATATGTCCCAGCTGGGCTAGAAGAGAGTTACGGATATGTGGGAGAAATTAATGTCCGCTTGATGGTTGCTGAGTTTGTCAATGTCAATTTCATACCAAACGGCTACAGTGGGTATCTAGCATGTGAAGCGGCTGGCAAAGGTTGTCAAGAATTTCTTAGCGAATGCTTTTCTGAGAGTAACCGGTTGATTTTGGAGTGCCATGAGGTCGTGCCACAAGATGAATTGACCGAAGACTTCTTCTCAGCCGTCAACTGGTTCAACATGCTATTCAGTGGTGCTGAAAGAGCCCTCGAAAATTGGCATGGATGGGACACCATAACCAGTCGAAGGTGTAGAATTGCTGCCTACAAACTCAAACACTCCAAAAAGAAGGTTTCCAAACGTATCCATATGCTGGATCAAGTCCATTCAGAAGCGGATGTCAAAGTCATAATAGAGCTACACGAGCAAAATATTAGAGAGGTCTTTGAAAAAGGACTGACTTTGAAACTAGACGCTGACATGCTTGAGTGGCTGCAAGCAATACGACACGAAGAGTTCCAAGGTGTATACAAGTTTGAAGAGGTTCTTCATTTCGTACGCATGTGGGCAGATACCAGACGGACACCACTAGCTGTGTACTACCTCTTTGTTTTAAATGCCATAATGGGCATAGGGAGTGTAACCCAAGGCACCACTGGGTCAATCCGTAACTTCAGTGAAGCAGTTCAACTGTCGCAAGAGCTGAAGAAAGTCAGTCGTCTGTCTAGCAAACCACGACTCAAACGAGACTGGCTTGGAGTCTATGACCAATCCAAGGGATTAGTAGGAATCAAGCGCCTGATCAGGTCTGCTAAAATACTGCACAACGAGAACACTTCCAACAGGCCGCCCTGGGAGCAAGAAGAAAAACAAGCTCTACTTGAAGCACGAAAGGGGACTATCTCCTCTTCTAGAAAACCACTGGCTGGATATATTGATGTTGATGATGGCTTTGAAACCAGAGTAGAACCATTGAAAGCATTTTTCATACCAAAGTTGACAAAGTTCCAGGGCGATCGTTATCGTGGACAACGAGTTGAATTCCATGTCGCATTTACAATGGCACACGGACTAGAAGCGTACAACGTGTCGGAGTTAAAAACGTACGCCTGTACGCAATGTAAGCGGGAACTCGAAATGTCCCGGCTTGGTAAAAGATTTCAGTATTGTAGATGTGGCTTTCCGATCAGACGAGAGAGTAACGGCACGTTGTAAATGTGCGGTCATCTGGTCTGTTGGTCTACCTCGCCCATTCTTTTCAAAGATTAGCTGATCTGGGTAGCTATAAAACATAGTCGGAATAAATATTCACCTGTAGTCGAGGCTATAGAGATAGGGTATAGTACAGGGTGTCCCAAAAGTAACGCGACATCTTTAAAACTTTATATCTCCGGTAAAAAACTGAAATAATATTTGGAAAGAAGAAACTTGCAGAATTATTACAGTTACAGCTATCTATGTTGCCAAAGAATTAAACAAAGTTTCCGAAATTGAAAAGGCGCACTTTTATACGGCGTAGTAAAATGTGCTTATGCAAAGAATTAGACTATAAACAGAGTGAGAGAGAGAAAAGGGTGAATTTCATTTAAAATGAATCTTTCATATCATTCTGTTTAAATTATACTTGTCATGATCTGTAACCCATTCACAACTTACATCAATAATTTGAATAGGTTTAGTGATAAATGTTTTCGCTATGCCTAGCGCCTTTGCATACAAAGATCTCATGAAACATTGAACAAAATGCGTTAAACTCGAATGAATCGGGGTTAAAATTTGAAATCGAAAAGGCATTGATTGACTCTATTATAAAATTTACCAAAGTCACCAAAGAATACTCGTGGTTAAAACATTTTGAATGTGTTCTTCTACCCATTCAAAATATGCTCAAGATTTATGTATAATAAATGAATGGTGCGTGCACAATACAATTGGAGAACACTAATTTACAAATGAAGAGCGCCGCTCATTACTCTTATTACTGAATGGTGACGTCATATTTGTGATACAGCTTGGGGAGATTTTGGAAATTCCTCAATGTATGTTCATGACGTTCGAGAGACTTTTTAGACCTCAGCTTGTCAAAATTTTATGCGCAATGATAATGGGAAAATCCGGTATGGTCTCGGCTATCGGAAGCTGAAAATAGAATTTAAATAAGACTTTCCGTTGTTGAGTGTTGGTGTTTGTTTTATGTTTGTAACGTTGCGCCATAAGTCAATCCCGGAAATTGAGGGTTGAAAAAGTGCTCCTAAATAATCGTAGATTATGCGCGATATAATGTGACTAGTGAGATGTACTATCTGTGTCGGTATTACTTAGATCATTCCTGAACCCACAGTGTCATCATTGCAAGGTGACATTGACTTTAAATAAGGTGACAATGGAAATATGCATGGCTATTTTCCGGCAGTGGAACCAAGTTTGAAGTGGAAAATGCAATAGGAGACATAGGTGACATTGACTTTAAATAAGGTGACAATGGAAATATGCATGGCTATTTTCCGGCAGTGGAACCAAGTTTGAAGTGGAAAATGCAATAGGAGTATTGATTGCTGTCATAATTATATGCGCGGGACCATGTTTGTGGGCACGGTCAAGCATGGATTGCATGACACGTACAATGTACACACATTCGATTGTGTGTATACTTAGGTCAGTCACCCGAATGTACTACACATGCGCGAATTGCCATCGGTGACCAGCGTCGGTGACTTGTCGCAACAGGAATCTACAGGGATTCCGACTTCTTTGTAAGCTCATTATAAAATAGTGATTAATATCTGTTGGTGTGTTAAACAATCGTTTAGGGCATTATCCCGTGAAATTTTAAAGATATTTAAAATCCCATAAGAACATATTTACGACGAAATGTTCATAATATGTACTGCCAACCCCCAGATATCAAAACGTTGATATCATGGACTTGGAACACTCTAGAAATAATCGTTTTACGGTATTATCCCATGCGGTTTTAAAGATATTTCACGTAAATCAAATTTAAATTTTTCTATTTCTGTGCCAAAAGGCTTATTGTATTGTGAAATGTTTTTGTTGCATTGGTCAGTAAATTTTACATCTAGTCAGACATAAATTTGCATATATTTTCCATAACATAATACGTCTAAAGACAATTTATGTTAATCGTAGAAATCAACGGGACGTTCCCGTTATTATAACGGTAAAACGTTGACATGACAGTAGAATTGGCAGGTATTTTACCTTAAAATAACAATTCCCCCCTTCGTGAAGTGTACTATATACCGTATATTTAAAGGTTATTTTGTAATAATATATGTTAAACTAGCAGTTTTTAGTAATTTTAACGGTAAACAATAGAAATACCAGATATTTTACCTTAAATTTGACGGTCAGATGTTGCAGTGAATGTTACATTTTATTGATTCGGGTATTGCAAAACAAACCTTTCTGCCAAATCAGTTTGCATAGAACAGTGTACTACATTAAAACTACATAGAAATGTTACTGCTTCGAATTCACCCTTTGCACGGTTTTGCCATTTGCAGGGAGAGCCTCGAACTGACACTGGAATAAATGAGTCTGTTATGTAACAATGCATTCACCTCTTGCAATAATTGGTTTTGTTTAGAAAGAATCAAACCTGATCGAACTATTGCGTAAGTGCTTCCATTCATATTGCTGCCAGTCCGAAGCTCTCCCCCAAATGGCGAAACCGTGCAAAGAGTGAATACCCGAGAAACGTTCTTTGATTTAATAATTTCTTTATATTTCTTTAGAGTAAGAGAAGTTATAAATCAACTATAAAATCTGCGTAATAAAACAACTCAGTGTGCGGTTTATCATGTTTGGTTATGCTTAAATTATCGCTGGCCGCCTAAGACCGACCGTACAATAAGTAGTCGAGTAGATCGAGTCCCAACTTTGTTACATTTTCCTCGTAAAAGTGAAAAATTGGACTGTTAGAAATATGACTGTAAACATACATGGTAAAATACGGTAATTTCACAGACTTTTCTCCTTTACTTAAAACGTGAAATACAGTATTAAAGAATATTTTCACCGTAAATTATATACTGCAAAAGCTTAGGGCACACTTATACTTTGCAGTAAACGATGGCATAATAACCGTAAAATCATTATTAAATATGATTTTACTATGTTTATATTTACGGTTTTCTACTGGTTGTCTGGATGCATCCTGAAACTAAATTACCGTAGTTTTACGGATTAAACTTTTACCCGGGAACCTGGGCTAGAAGTAGCCTGGATTCACCTCAACGGTTCCATTTTTAGCGCAGTGAAGCTGAACCATTGCTAAAGCTAGGGAGACATAGGCAATTGTGGCCAGAAGTTGCCCTTGATTTTCCAGACATAATGTCTCGCCTCTAGGCTGTTTTTCAATGAAAATGTAACCTGATATCGTCTGGTCTGCCCACAAAGTTGTGCTGGCTGCATGTCACAGCAGGCCAATCTGTACCGCTAAAATCTTTGGTGTGCGAGGCCTAGGAAATTGCTTAGCACGCGTCCAGAAAAAAATCATTTTATTTCAATGTTTTATGTTATTAAACCGTTTTGAACTGAAGGGTGTATTTGTACCTTTGTCAGTGTACTTTCAGGTTTAAAAGATCGACAAAAATGACAATTTGACATCAAAGAAAATATAAAAAATCTGTAAAATTACAGGCATTTACTAACAGTGCATGACATAAACTATTTAAATCGCATATCTCTATAACCTGGAATGAGTCGCCTCTGCCCCATGTCTGAAGCCACGGTCCGCCATCTGAAGAATCGAATCAGTTCAACTGGAATGTAAATAGTCGGTGTCTTGAACAAAAGGTGCATGGGTGGTTATTTGTTTGTTGCCCATAGATGCAACTTTGACCAAATGAGTTGCACCGCCAGACTAAACCTATTGAACATGTGTCTCCGGAATGCTATTGTTCGCAAGAAGAAGGAAATGTGTGTCTGTGGTTCCACTTATCGAATACATAATTCACTTGTGGAGATCAGTGGTTGAAATAATATATTTTTAATACCTTATTACAATTAAAGTATGACTCAGAGATTTTGAAATATTATTTTTTTGTGTGTTAATAATGAAAAATAGTCAACTAGAACTAAAGATAGTAACCTAATATGCACAATTCCGAAATTTGAGATGAATCGGATTTTTCTTTTTGATGCAGTGTGTAGTATTACCAGTCTCTCTCGGCACTCGCACTAGTAACACATGTCCGTTACTGGTCACCGTAAAACATCGGTAAGATATGACGTCATCGCTAACCGCTGCAGTATTCCACGATATCGCATTATAACAGGAAAATAATACCGTTTGTCGCAGTTTATTATGTGTAAGAGACTAGTACTCCGTTTCCGGCATGCATTTAGAGCAAAGAGAAATCAAAGATGGCCGATTACAATCGGAATCAGCTGTGCGACGCTGCAAAATATCGGACTTCTGTGTGGTAAAGTGAGGCAACTTTAAAGGCTTACGATCACAGTTTGCTTCAAATCGCGCGATATGTAACATTTTTAGTGTAAAATAATGTCTAAACTACACTGTGAACGTCTTTCTTTCTTCCCGATGGACCATTTTTAGCCATCGACGCCGGGTTTAAAGCGAGGGGTTTGGACTGACAAATTATGAATGTCACTTAGGTAAGTAACACCAAAATGGGTTACCTGTGCTGGTAACGCTGGTGATGTCACTTGGTTGGGTAACAAAACTTTGTTTGTTACTTGTCCGAGTGACATTAACTTTGACCCGCGATACGAAAAACCGGAAGTGTGACCTGAGTGCTGCAGCGCCGACAACGACGGTTATGTGACTGTTACGGTGACCAGTAACGAACATGTGTTGCTAGTGCGAGTGCCGAGAGAGACTGATTACGTCCCATAGGATACTGTGTATAACAAAAATTTTCTATATGAAGGAATTCGATTTAAGCTGAGCAATTTCACACAGTGATTAGTATATGGACAAGCATTATGTACATCCAAAAAACACGATTTGTTTGGAAATTGAGGGCGCCCTCCTCAGGAAATCTCTGAGTCGGCCTTTAAGCTCCTGGTTTAATACTCGAGGTATGATGTTTTTGAATTTTTTTAATTGTTGAATAGAAAAATATGCACTCTCTTTGTCAATAACTCAAAATCAATCATCGCAACACATGCGACTCGTTTTTGATAGTGTCACATATAGTTTGCGAAAAAAAACACTATACTAAATTTCACTACTGTCTGGACTAGCTCTCATTTATGTGAAGGTATTGAAAGAGCAACAGAGAAGCTAATATATGCACCCAAGGCTAGTTCTGTTAGATACAAACCAATGATTGCAATTATTGTAATCCTTTAATTGCTGCTTATTTGAAATAATGGTTGCGGTCCAATGACCCAAACATCTAAACGGTAACGGAATCTAGTAAAATATTTTATTGGTTCTTTTTCTTGAACCTCTCCTAACCTCTATAAGGACCATTAGTGAACAGTATGGATAATTATATTGTATATATTTAAATTATGTAGAGATATATGTTTACTATTTGTGCTTCTAATGCGCAGAAAGTATACAGCTAAAACTGATCAATTTATGGTGTGTTGTCTTAAATTGTGTTGTTTTGTTTAAATGTTTATCACCAAATACAGGGTGAGTCAAAAAGATTTATACTCGAATCAGAAAAATATTAAAAATATTTGACAGGTTAGAAATTGGTTTTTATACATGAAAATAATAGCTCATTATATCCACTGTCATTGGTAACAGAATCTAAAGTTTACCTTTTCGCATATTGCAGATGGTAAATTAACGGAAAGCCGCCAAAAACCATATTGACCACGGTTGTACAATTCTTCACACGTCCACAGCAGCAAAGCCATTGAGTAACTGTCATCTAAATGCTTAACATCTTTTGTATTTTGTTCTAAAATAACCATTACCTAATCCACAGGATTGCACAGGATTGCCAACATATTTGCAGTCCGTTTCCGTGAAAAGAGATGTGAACAATTTTGAACATTTATTGAAGTAACGCTTCAAAATTTGTGTGTAAGATTCCATAATTTGTTGATTTCAGAATAATGAAATAGTTTTTTTCGTGATGAAGGTTTACGCAAAGGTATCAAAGCAAGCAAAGAATGCCATGATGTACTTGTGTAGACTCATCCAAAGTCTCTTTGGCCACATTCCACAACAGTGATTCCGTGGACAGAGTGAAAAATGGGCACTATCTTTAAGTTAGCATAACTTCGCAATGCAAAGTTCAAAACTCAAAATTCAAAGTTTCTCTGGTAGGTGAAATAATCTAGTTTTATAGGTGATAGGGCTATCTTTGGTAGAATTTTCACTGCTGTAGAAAAATTCAAACAAAACGAGTGTAAATCTTTTTTACTCACCCTGTATGTGTTAAAAGTGTTATTATCCACAATATTTATCAAGTAGGTTTGCTGCATATCGGAAAATTTCCGGAGATAATTTGCTGTAATTTATAATGAGTTTGCGGCTATAAAAGGGAAAAAAACAAACTTGTTTGAAAACAGTTTTAATTGCTGTGTGACAACCCAGCTGCTGTTAATTTTACATATTTCTTTCGACAATGTTAACAGAAATGTTAAAATAAAGTTATGAAAATGAGATGAAATCAACATTGTATGAGCAGTGTGTGAGCAAGTGTTTTATGATTAAACATAATTAAACTTATTGTACACAGAAATGCGACAGCTATTGATTTAAATGTAACCTGTTTATTATGTACTTATTACCATTGGAACATTTATGCAAATGTTGCACGTGTTATGTTGCGTACCAGGCGTAGATTAAAAAACAGGCCATTTAATGTGATCAGCCTTTGTCTCAGGAACACATGTCCAGTTAAATATTATAGAAGCACTGACCGCTACTTCACTAGTGTCTTTAAAAAGCTGCTGAACATGCAGTTATTTCCTGATATAGATATGTTTTCTTGTTTTGTACATGCTGGGTTTTGATGATGGGTGTGCTATGTTTTGGATCAAAATTTAAATGTTTTACAATATTTGTAACAGGGTAAAATCGAAAATCCAAATGTATCATCAATAAATCGTGATGAAAGATTAGAAAAAAAGCTTATGTTGGTCAGAGGTTGAAATACTGTGAAATTGTCAAAATTTTAAGACCTTGCTTGTGCTATAAATTGCATGCCTGGCGTTATGTATATACATGTGCTCTGTCTACTTCAAATTTGCATTTAAATATTTAAATCAGTCTCATAAGATTGCCCACTTCATTTATCCACTGTACCATAACAATAGTAAAAGGGGCCCCTCAACACATGATTTAGGACTAAAATGAATTTACACGTTGCAAATGTAAAAATGGTATCCTTGTATCGGATGTATGAATGCGATTTGATCATCTTTGAATTTTTCATTTGCACAGGCATCATGGAATAAATTTCAACTTTGTGTCAATGGCGTTTCTCATATCATTATCATTAACACCAACTTCCAACGTGTTTTAATGTAAATCGTGTGCGATACCGCCAACACTTTCTATAAATATGTTGAGGTGCTGAAAAACAACCATCCGCTGAATTAACACATACTTTTCAAATTTTCAATACCGGTGTAAAGAAACTGAGTTTCCCCATGAAAGAGTGTCCTAGCTATCATAGCAACGTGTACGGAAGTGACCTTGTAGACGAGGCCATTTGGGTACAGTGCTGAAACAAATGATGCATACAGCACTCAATGGAGAACACGATAGACAGATGGGTGGTAGGACACTCAGTCACACGGACACGGTAGATCATGACACCGGCAATATCCTGATACAGCCACATAACGCGGAATAAAGCATAAGGTGGCTACTTGATTGTAACATTACATGAGCATGATGAGTATCCACAAATTGCTGTCTATTCCTAACGTCCTAAAACCCACCTGACAAAAAATCACGGAGCGGACCCCTTGGTTAGTGGGAAATTGCTAGGAGTTTTCGTAACCTGACCCATCTGACACATTTTTTCTTTTTTCTGACACACTTTGTGCTTTATTCCGTGAAGGGTTTCCGAATTCATAAGTGTGTCAGAAAAAGTGTGTCAGATGGGCCAGGTTACGGAAACTCCCAAAATGCTCCTAAATCTGACAACTTACTTTGCTGATCGTCCTACAAGTGAAAGGACCTGAAACAGACAATAGGGTGTCGACATTTCAATTTGCACATCGCTCACTTAGTGGTTGCGCTTGGTATACACTTTGGTAGGACACTACCACCACTGGCGAGTGCCAAATTGTGTAAAACGTTTTTCTATGGAGTGTGAACTGCGCACTATGATGAGATTGCGATTATTCCGTATTGAAACATCATGGAAGAGATAACAAGGAAGCACATCGACTTCCACCATCCGATTTTAATCTGTTTATCCTTTCACCCGCACAAAAGAAAGGGATTCAACAGCGACCCTTTACGCAAGACTACCCAGTGTGAGAAATAAAGAATGAAAGTTTGACTAAATTTGAACGTTTTGACCCAGGGGCCGTCTTGGATTTTCGTTGGACACCCATGCTCGTTCCAGGGGTTCTGAAAGTGACCCTAACGGGACCAATTTTCATTTAAAATATACCCGGCCCCTAATGGGACCGCCTTTGGTGGAATTATACTAGTTTTCAGTGAAAATATACACCTAACGGTACAGCAGTAATATGACATCATTACTGTGGTATTTTAAATATATTTTCCACTAGTATTATCCCAGTTATATACTCTCTTTTGAAATTCCACTTATAATGTATTATAAACATCTTTACTTGTATGCAAAATATTGTGATTACTATTGTAACAATTAATTTTTTACTGTACTGCATTATTTACATAATTATTTATCATATTGTTTTTGCTGTTTTCTATGATGAACAAATAACAATTGATTGAAGATTGAAGATAATTTGCAGTGAGATTATATCCCTTGCGGGACCTGTTCTCAATACATGAAAAAGATACACATTTAAAATAGCCAATATACAAGAAAAATGACACTTGTGCTACTGCAAGAAACAAATACACACTTAGGGTTATTTTGCTGATATGTTTAGGTTAATTTTTCCTATTTGTATGATGTGATTATTGTGAATTTGATACCCCTAGCGGTAGTCCCGCATTTGCAGCTAGTCCCTCTTTTTTCGGAACGAGCATGGGTTTCCCGACCAAAATAAAAGAAACGGGCGTGTTGATCGGTTTCCATGTAAGCCGCCATATGTTTGACTATTTACTTCGCAGCATTCATCGCGTGCTGATTCGCTGATTCCCGATGACCCGGAACCTTTACGCAATGAAGAAACAACCACGAAGTGCGAATTTTCTCAAGCGAGAAAATCCGATTAGGATTATCCTCGGAAGGGCCACTTGAGAGAATATGACGGTTTCGGCATTTGTTGGGAGAGCCTCCAACTGGCAGGAATATGAATAGGAGCATTTTTACAACAGGTCGATCAAGTTCGATTCTCTCTGCACAAAGTCTACGACCTCGCAGGAGGGAATACATTGTTATGTAATCATTAATGCTTTGTTTTTTTTTTCAGTGCCAGTTCGAGTTTCTACCTGCCGTGCAAAGGGTGACTATGGACCCCTGCTGAAGAAAGTAAAGTACAAAACACACGTACTTAACAAAATCAGTGAACATTTTACAGCATCCCGTAGGCTTTGTTCATTAATCTTTATTAGTTTCACTTACTCATATTTCATTCTATTCTTAGCATTATTCATTTTTGTTCATATATTTTAAATAAATATATACAACTACCACCACAAAATAAGATACCAAACATTTACAAATATAAACCAGATTCAATTAAAGTAGTCGCTGGGTGACACTACCCGTAAACCCTTGTATTTCAGAATGTTAAGAGCTGCGTTTAGCTTTTACTGATTTTATTTAAAGTGGTCCACGGAAAGCGTAAACAAATATATGAATTTTGCACAGAAGCTTAACATGCTTAAAGTGAAGGATAAGTATGTAGCATTATAAGGTATTTTTCAGATGAAAAATTGACAAAAAGGAAGACAACGGCACTGGTGAAAATAGGAATCTCCGTTTAAATGGGTGTTGTTGTAAAGAATATAAGGACAGAAACCTCCAACTTTGGCTAAATGTTAAATTTTATCCTTATTAGTGTGAAAAACACTACATTTGGTATTGGAAAGTTTTCAGGATATCAAGTGAACGCCAAACAGGTCTCAACATCTAATATCGTCACATTATAATCATTTGCTTAGGCGCATCTTCACTCAGGGCCGTAACCACTTTTACATCAAGTACATCATTTGGTTTTGCTGAAATGATGTACCACCTTTTGTCTGAATCTGCCACTTTGTGTCAATTGGTTATCTTGAAATGTTTCTCATTCCCATGTACCGTCATTGAAGGTGTGTTTTCGACTTTGTCTTCAGATTGCTGTTTATACCTGTGAAAATACCTGCCGGTAGGAAGCAGCATTGAGAAGGATATGTGATCCCAATTATCACGGGGAAAAGGTATTAGAGATAGCGCTAGAAATCTTTTCTGTTTTTTTTTTTTTTTATTCGGCAAATTCGGAATTATTTTCTGTCATTTTATGAGTGAGCTGCATGGTTTCCCAAAACATGCTCGTCTGTTAATCGGTCCGGCATGTGTGGCTGGGATGGATAAGTTGAGATACCATCGGCCATTTCGGTGCCTAAACTGTAGGATAGCTTGCCGAAGTGGCGATACCGCATTGATTTTTCTTGTTTCGAGACATCTTAATGTAGCCCGCGTCTCCCCATGATTCTCCCCAGCTGTAAACGAAACAATACAAATAACATATTAGATTTGAAGTTTCATTTGCGGAAAATGATACACCTATACACTGTAAAAATGGTGTCTTGGCAAAAGACACGCCATGTGTCATCAGTTTTGAGACATGTATCTATTTAGACACAAATTTCACGTCTCTTTGCAGGACTTTAATTTACAAGTCATGTTTTTATGCAAGACACTTCGGTTTTGTAAGACATGTCTTTTGTCATCATTCTGGAGACATGTCTGGCTGGAAGACGTGTCTTTGGATTATGTCTTTATTGGTTTTATTTAATTTTATTTCTATTGTTGGAGACAGGTATATTGCCAAGACATGTCTTACATATGACGCCAAGACCATTTTTACAGTGTACCGTCAAGTGATTTTACATGGTTCATGGCCTGATTGATAATGACCTCGTCCGCAGAACCCTAGATATTTTTACCGGAAGTGGTCAAAATTTAGGTGTTTGAAGAAACCTTCTATTTTTCTCATTAATGTGTGAAATCTTAGGGCTAAAAGGTGTTTGGTTTTGGATGTTATAAGTGAAAAAGTGACCCATTTTGGGCGACGAATATGAATTTTTACACAGTCTATGGAGTTATAAAATCATGTTTTTAACTTTCACCTCAAAAGTGATTTAATATAGATGTGAAACTGATACAGATATTATGAAATCGGGTCATCAAGGTGAAATACTATGCTATTGTACAAAAGCGCAAGTTGTTGCTGTATTGCTTCGTAACACACAATTACCTACAAGTGTAACATGGAGTTACGAATAAAATCAAAGCTGTGCTGTGGTAAGTTAATTGCTTTCAATATTGTTATGTTGTTTGTGTTGTGACTTACCTGTTTTTCACTAGCCAATAATCGCCACCCTCAGGATCTGTGCCATAACCAACTGCTAGAACGCCGTGATCCAACTGAGTTGAACTGCATGTGGGGTCATTGTATACTCCTGCATGGAAACATACAGAAAGGGTTTTACTTTGGAGAGATGTAAACAGTGCGATATGGAGGCGTAAAAACCGGGCATAACAAAACCCTCGCTTTTGATATGCGTTCATTATGAGTGGATTTTTTTTTTCCATTTGAATACATAAAATACATATTAACGATAATTTCACTACTATTATTTCTATTTCTGATTTCTTTAACCTTGTTCCTGTATCGTTACGAAGTCTAAGTAAATCTTGGCCTCGTATTTCATCGGTAGACGTCGGTCGACGCTAGACTTACGAACGTGCTTTACGGGCCAGATGCATGAACATACGCGTTGCGCAGACAGCATGCTCGAAAGGCTAGCATCGGCTGACGTCTGCCGATGGTTCCCGAACCAGGAGTCCGCATTGCAATCAGAATGGGAAATCTTTAACCAAACTGACAAAGTTCAACTAACACAACCTATTTTGGTCCAATTTGACCCTATAGATGACCTTAAACTTCAACCTCCTTATGGTTACCCCTTCCCTCTTCCCCAGTGATCAATGTTATCACGCTTGGTTTCAATTGAAGTGATACTTTTCAATGGTAAATTAACCAGAATTCCCGGACATACATACATGAATACACACATGAGTTTCATGCCAGAAGGCAATCTTCAGACGACTGGATGGTGTCGATTTGGTTTCGATACAGACCTCATGGATTGCAAGGAATTACATTCCATGGTGTCGCATAAGAAACCAAATCTATTCCAGGAATTTAGTCTATACCTCATATATATATATATATATATATATATTAGACACATACATATATAAATACACACATTATACACATATAGTACATACATACGTACCCACGTATGTACACACATACATACACACACACACACATACAAAAAGGTGATGTTTTAGTCTTGCTCTGAGCGACCTCAGGGGAAAGACAAAAACCAAAAATTCTTCCTTAAAATTATTATATGTTCAAAAAATGGAAGTACCTGATTTGTAACTATGGAAAGAAGATCTGCTGGCATCAATTGCTACTGAGATAGGTCCTACTGTTGCAACAGCTTTCTTCAGAGCCATTTCATCCATAGAAGGGATATCTACGTAACCGGTGTCTGTGGCAGCTTCGCAGTTCTTTTGGTAGCGGCAAACACCATCCTGTGATATTGATATTGAATAACACGCTAAGTGTGTGTTTGCATACATTCTAAATTTCATGACTTTAAAAGTTAATCCTTAGGATTGTAATTAGGCACCAATCAATGTTAGGTTTTTAAAATTAGTCTTCATTGCAATAGCATGAAATTATATAAGATTTGAATTTGCATTCATTATGATAAGGTAAATAGGATTTAATTATAAATATCTTTTATTTTCGATTTAATAGGTATGGCATTGAGTAACTACGTTTAAAGAATGGCTCTACTGAACATTTGTACAATTGCTTTCATAACAAGCTGAATAGCATTTCGGCCGACAATTTAGTCCCGCTTTTTTCAAACTTATATAGAATACGGTGACATAAACTTATATAGAATACGGTGACATTTTGTGAGACATACTATATATTCCGCAAAAATTCTAACAATCCATCGCGAACCTGCTTTATTTGTTGGTAACATAGCTGCTCCCATATTATTCATGGAAAGAATGTATCCATAGCAAAGGCCTCAAAACGGACAATTAAAGATCATATTCAATATGCGACAAAACAGTCTAGTATATAGTGCCGCGGTTCTAGTTCCGGTGATCAAATACAGAGAGCAAACCTATTCGCCAGGAGTCCGTTCCCCAAACTCGTGAGAAACCCTACGTGTATACTAACTCATGCGTATGACCTTTTCATACCAGTTACACAATGGTTTGGACAAATTGGTCCACTCAAGCATGACATAGTATGCACGTACATTTACGACTGAATTTCGGGAACTGACCCCTGGTCGCAAGTTAGTAGCTTTCTGACCCACTCCAAAGTAAAAGAACCAGTTTTCTTACCCTGGCTTCATATGGGTAGCACGCCTCCGTATCGTCGCCTCCATTATCTTTGATGTATTGGAAAGCATAGTCCATTAGTCCTCCACCGCATCCATTGTTGCCATATTTCTTTGAACAGTCTACCAATTGCTGCTCGCTTAGGCTTACCTGAAATAACAAAATAGCTTAGGTCATGCATTGACTAAAGTAAGAAAAGTTGTTTGTATAAGTTCTACTTTGAAGGAAAAAATATCAAGATTGAAAAGCTGGAATTAACATGTTTATTGACTTATAAGTTTCTTGCGACAATTCTTACCAATTTGCCTGTTTGTTTGAAATGTTGTCCTTCAAGAGATCCAGTAGCACTAAATGCCCAGCAGGAACCGCATTGTGCCTAAAAGTATAATAACATAGTAATAGTATTATGCACGAGCATACTGAAAGTTGAACATAATTGTAAAAAGATACATTTATATATTATTATATTTGCAATAGAGAATGCGCATATTTTTTTCTCTTTTTTGTTATCATTCTTTAGATAAACAAGTTATTTAAATTATTTTTACGAAAAAAAATAAAGTTGTACATATTTCAAAAAAGAAACATTGATATATTTGCCATAGAGAATGTGCCTATTTCTAAATTGTTTCTCTTTTTTATTCTTCTGATAAACACGTTATTTTAATTATTATTTGTTTATTTATGTCAAGGCTAATCTAGGCATTAACAGCAGTTATCTAATTAGTAACGCTGACGGATTGGCCCCAAGATAGCGATTAACTTCCCTTTTGAAACTCTGCAAGTCCTGGTTTGATGCTACATGAGCAAGAAGGGCATTTTACGAAAAAACTAAACCACACCTTTAGAAAATAAAATTGGCTTTCATCATACCTGATCTTTGACCCCTGTGACGTAGCCTTTGGTTCTCCAGTCAACCGTGTCTGGAAGGTCGGCATACAGGTTTTTCAAAAGTGAACCAAGGAGTGAGGCACGGTTGTCACCAGTTCTGTTCCTTGCTCCAGCAAATCCATTCAGCATTGCATTGACTTCTTGGGTTGTCTAAAAGAAAACAAATGTTTTTTACGTTGTTGAAGTCGATCACAGTTTAGTTCTATGTATGTTGCGCAAGTCTGACGCGCGCTCTCTTGTTATTATTCTCCATAGTTTACACTTTTTTCGCTTAAAATTACTAAGGGATTCCGGAGCAGACTATATGCCTTTCTCATAATCGACGGTATCTCCCAGAGGGTGTATTGAGTCAATCCCACAATGCACCTGTTTTGGGAAAATTCACCTCAACGAGGTCATGTGATCCCACAAAATTCCTATTCTTAACACATAAAAACCCTGACTCATTTTAGCCCAAAAGGTGCTAGTACTTAGGGAATTTTTAGCATGATCATGAAATATCTTGTGGTTTCTTAACTTCTTGAACACTTTATATTCCTAAGTACTGACATGTGTTTAGTACAGTACAGTATAGGCACATTGCAATGCATTATGGGATTGATTCAAAACACCCTCTAGGTATCTCCTTATCAATGAGGGGCTTATCAAAATGTTGCATCACCATGTTTTGTCTCTGTGCAGAAATGACAATTCTAACTTTTAGAGTGCTTATGTATAAAGGAATATTCTGAAAAGTTATTTGTATAGAGCAATTTTAGATCGAATCTTTGGGGTGTGTATTACAAAAACACAAATGTAGGTCATCATCTTAATGAATGCTAATTAATTCGGGCAAACTGCCGGATCCACCAATGTTGCCTGAGCCAACAATATGTTACCGGATCCAGTAATATTGTTTCCCATAATGACTTGCAAGTACGGTAAATTAAAGTCAATTTTGGTAATTTAATAATGAAACTTCTAGACTTAAGTGATTCTTAACAAGGTATTGCATTACTTAATGCTTAACTACAAAGAAAACATTTGTAATAAATAACCATTTTAATCTAACAAATCTTTTCATTAATTAATGCTTGAATAAAGGAGACAAATTATAATAAATAATCACTTTAATCTGAAATTTTCAATAAAAAAAATAAAAACATAAACGTTTCAATGTTAGAATTTTAACCCACCCCTAAAATTTCTCTTGGAGAAAATTTGGCTGCATAACATCGTTTACCATGAGTAAAATACGTCCTTTTCCACACAAAAAATATGATGTTCCTATCCAATAATATTGTTTAAGATTCCCGAATTCTTCAGGGATGTTTTTTTTATTGTTGCCAGATCCGGCAATATTCTGCTGACTACGCCAACAATGTCGAATTCGGCAGTCGACCAAAATTACCAATTATAGCTGTTGTATCCGGGAAAAAGTATCTTTGTTTAAATATTATATTGGTTATCGCTTATTTTGGTAGGTATATAATGCAACTTAATATAACCAAACTGAAAACCAACATGACCAATGTGAAATCAGATTAATGATGAGACAGCAAAAAGCAATAGCACAAAGTGCACTCTATAGTGCACTGCCCGAATCTCGTGACACAGCGTTTGCGTGATTTGCTGGTAAGTCTAATCTGAATCAAATATTTACCAAAGGGACAGGAGTTCAAAAGTTAAAAATATCATCAAAGATGACGTTTTCTTCCTTTTGAATATGTTCAATAGTAATTATTACTTGTAAAGAGCTATTACAATATAAGATCTTCTAATAGTGCACATAATAAACATTTAAACCAACAAACAAACAAACATGCTTCAAAATGCTTAAACACGGTACAAAACATTACTAAATCATGCCATAAGTCCACGAAGTTGAACAAAATGTGAACAACATTAACTTCAAGAAGTTTGTACAATGCAGCACATGTTTCTCAAGAAAGATCTTTGAAATAGAAAAAGTACTTTCGCTTTTGTCATTTTTCATTTGTGTTTTACAGATGTGGTTTAAACCAACAAACATCTGAGAAATGCATTTTCAAGATTGTAAAATATATGAATGAAATCTTAAATTCTTTTAAGAAATTTCAAATTGCTGTGTAGCCGCACGTTACAAAATTCGGGAAGGTCACTCGGTCTGTAGTTAACATGGCAAAAACTTTTTTTCATTTCAGTATTTTTACAAAGGAAAATAAGGTAAAAAAAAAATAAAACTTTTCTGGGACACCGCATTCTCTTGTGTTGTCTAATAGTTTGATTTTTTGTGTATTGAATTCAGCATGTCAACAGGAGAGCAAGTATACAGTGTCATGTGAAATAGAGCTGGGCCGCGTGACTACCGCTTGTCATGTGACGCTGCACCTTTGTCTTTAATATGTAATATTATCTATTTTAACCTTATCGCAGTGTGATGATACAATTGTACAATTTACGTTTAACAGATAAATAGAAATAATGACAATTCAAAAGAGCACGAGACATTTAACAAATTTGAAGAACCTTTGGTCGTGCAAACACATTGTTCAAAGGCACTATAAGTGATTTGCTAAATCAGAAAACCGACAAAATTATCAAAAGTCAGTTTTGTGCATGTCTGTAACAAGTTAAGCTATCCTAACATGCTCTGCAAATAATAAGACCAAAAGCAACCCAATAAGGATATTTTAATCATTACTGTCCGTACGGACACATAACACAACGGCGATTCATATCTTTGAACAGTGATTCGTATCTTTGAACGGCAGTGTTCAATGAACACTGTCGTTTTCTTCCTTTTCGGTCAATTCTTCAGTTGGAAGAAGTAACCTATGGGAATTCTACAGACTTATCCTTCACTTTCAAGCTATTCTTGCAAATCTGAAATATTTTTACCTTTCGGGAAAATCGCTGAGAGTGTCTTTCAACTAACAACCATTGGAGTTTGGAATATATAGAATCAGAACCAAATTCAAAAGAAAATAATAATCTGGCAAAATACCTAAAGATTCGGGACAAAATAGGCAGAATCCGGAGGTACTGGTTACGGGCCTATCACCCCGAACCCGAAGGGTGAAGGGTAATAGACCCGTAGCCAGTACCAAGGGAAAATATTGTGCCCTATTACCACAATACAAACCATGTATTATTTGTTTTATTATGGCACTACTGCGGGGACAAGATTGTAGGGGAAAAACACGCAATTTGTAACACAAGAACAAACCTTAGGTTCAATTAGGGATGCTCAATATTTTAATGTTTAATGTCGACAAACTTATTTTAACTTTAATTTAACTATATGTTTTCTAAAAGCGAATTCTTAATCGGTATGACCACATGCACATGTCTATACACCTTTTATATTTCTGCTTCTTTTGGTCACCAAAAGCTAGTATTTCCAATATAATTTAGAAAGTTACATCTAATTTATAGAAAATGTAAACCGGAATATTCCTTAGGCGTCACCGCATTCTCGGTGAGTGTAGCCTTTTAAAATGTTATAATGAATTATAACCAACAAAAATTAAAAAACATAAAATTTAGTAAACACTACAAAATGAAGGAATTTTGATTTTATTTTAATTCCTAACAAATTATTCAAGGTTACACTCTCAGAGAATGCGGTGAAACCCTAAGGAACATTTCGGTTCACATTTGATATAAATTAGATGTTAAACCCTCTAGAAATATTGAAAATACTGCATTTTGATGTACCAAAATAAGCGAAACAATGATGTTATTCATTATTTTTGGCATGAATTTTGTTTTATGGTTCCATTTTGACAATAAAACAATATGTGTAGTTGATTTTCGTCAAAACATAGGAAATAAGTCTGTCGCCATTACCTTGAGGATATCTATTTCATTTGCCATCCCAAATTGTTGAAGTCAACTTAACTCCAAAATGCATTGACAAAACTGCAGACTGACAAGCAGTTAATGCTTATATCCAAACAATGATTGGATACGAACATAACCCAATTAGGTGTCGTAATCTTCCTCATCCAGATAGAAGACTGAACAGATGTCCGTATACAAAGTTATACAATAATAAAAACACCACAAAACAAGTATGTTTCAAATAGATAAACCCCTCCTCTTTCGGGAAAAACGAGCATAAAACAGTTAAAAATGAAGGAGCAAAAAATACCAATAGAACATCAAGTAGCTTTTTTCCGTGAGATAATAGCTCCTTTAACTTTATCACAGTTTTATTTGCCTATTTGTATCTTTCCTACAAGATGGTGTGGTGTACCTTGTTCTTTTTTTTTTTTTTTTTTGTAATTCAAAGTATCCCGATGTCACAACTTTGATTCGTCTTGTGATTTGGTCCCCGTCAGTTTGTTCCACCATTAACGATTCGTATATTTTAGAACCAAAATGAACACCACAGCCTGAATATCCAAGTTTTTACAGTATAACATATTTTAAGTATCGATTTCATTTAATTAATAATTTCGTAAAGTTTAGAAAAGGAACGTAAACAGATATTCATCAAATCAATTAGAAAGGCATAATTTATAAAACACTTAGCAATAAATCTAAATCTTCTTATTTATTCTATAATAATTACCAAATCTCCAAGATGGTTGATTTGCATAGTGAAAGTATGAAGACCAAGGCTGTACTCCGCATTGTGCTTATTGATCCTGGCCAAGTTGTCCTCCCAGACAGCTCTCCTAAGTACCTCTTCCTCGCCTACATACGTCTTGGAATGTGTGTTCTTCCAGGTCTGCCAGGATAGATCTAAGCTAGGATCGGCAGCATATGCTACCGCCATGGCGAAGACGAGCAACAGAACGAGTCGCTGCATGATGAATCTAAATCCAGAATAAAATTTAAACAGAATATTTCTTTTAGAATAGGTCTTTGAAACTTTGATAACATCACATTTGTTACAGTTCAAGAAAATTTAGACAAACAAACAATTAAACCTGTGTTAAAGTGCAAAAGAAGAAATGAATTATTAAAAGTAATACTTACTTGAAAAGTTTCTTATTGAAGCAATGTGACGATTTTAAAATGGGCAACGAGTAAAGGTACCGGCTGCTTATATACAGCTGTACCTTGGCTACCCCGCCTAATTATTGTCCCGTGATGTGATAACAACATTTACTCAGCTCGCATCGGTACTGATAAAAGTGATTAAATCAGTTGTCAATAAAATATATAGATTCTAAAACAGATTTATTTGTAACTGATTTCCGGGCAGATCTAATGGATGTACGCTAAACTGTTATTTATTTTCCTCATAGTTTATGAAACAAGATATTTATAACAAGCCTTTTTTTAAATTTCTAATAGTTTTGTATTGAAGTTTTGTAAAGGTGATTAGTATAGAAGGGTTATAAACGAGAATCCCATTCTAGAAGTTTATGGAAGAAGGTTTGAGGATGTTTTTCTATAGTTTTGAAGGGTGTTGAATCAGAATTTTTGGGTCCAACCTCTGTGAAATGTGGGGAACTTTGTCAAAAAATGGAGGGGTAAAATTAGTACAGGTGTAAATGTGAAATCAATTCAAATTGTGTTTAAATGTTACCAATGTATTTGTCTCATTCTAAGGATTAAAAAGGTATAGTTTGTATAGACTACCACCTTCAGTTACACGGCTACAGCCCTGATAAGGTTCAAGGTCATTCTGGGGCAAAAAAATCCAAAGCTCAGATTTTGTTGAAACCGGTGTCAAATTATTGCCCTGGTCATACTGAAGCAGAATATTCATTTAAATTCTTGGGATGACAGCTCTCTATACAATTTAAGGTCAAGTTTTGGTGACCCCCATAGGCCATGTAGACCCTTGTTACATTTTGCCCACTAATTACGAAACCAAATGCCAAACATTGTAAAATAAAGCAAGGCGAACAATTTGACACCGGTTTCAACAAAATCGGAGCACTGGGTAACGTTTACCCCCAGGATGACCTTGAACCTTAATAGGGCTGTACCTGTTTAACTAAAGGTCGAACCTAGACAAACTATACCTCTTTTTTAATCTTTGTAAGAGACAAATACATTGGTGTACATTTAAACACAATTTGACTTTATTTCAAATTTACCCTTAAAACTATAGAAAATCATCTTGAAACCTTCTTCCCCAAACTTCTAGAATGGGATTCTTGTTTATAGTCTAGAAGTAGATTCAAACTCCTCACTGTTCGATATCAGTATTGTTAAATCATTGTATTGTCTGAAAGAATAACTTCATAGGATGGATCAAGGTCCACACTACTTCTATATCTGAGCCTTTCTAGAAATTTTCAGAAAAAACAGCTTTTTTAAAAAAAAAAAAGCTGTAGTAAGCAATACAGCAATGTTTTCAGCATGTTATACAGATAACGAAGGATCAAGATTACAACACTAAAGCACATCCCAAGTTGCAATAATGTCATCACTCTTACTTTCGATTGGCATCTTTGAACATGTCCTCAATACGTGTAATGATATTGGCCATGGGATCAAAGAAAACAGTGTTAATTTTGATTACATACTTCGCCGAAGTAAACCATTTTGCACTATCAATAAATATTATAAATTACAATTTATTGGTATGTAAAGGTTGCACATTTTCAAGAAAATGACTAAAATGCCATCTCAATTGCTTTTCTGAATATCAGTGATCAAGAGACATACACTATGCTACATTTACTCAAGAAAATAATGGCGTTATTGATAAATAAATCCACCGGGCATGCAGCGGAAAAGCACTTCAAATTCTCCTTTTGTTTATTTGGAACTGCTGATCCATTGTTACTGTCCATGTAGTTGACAAGGGGTTGGTACATTTTGTGACCCCACTTTGTCTGCTCCCAGTTGAATTCAGCAGCCTTGACGGAATAAAGTGCAGGGGATACTGTACTTTATTCCGTCAAGGCTGCTGAATTCAACTGGGAGGAGAAAAAGTGGGGTCACAAAATGTACCAGCCCGTTGACAAGATGTAATGTTTGGATTGAGCTGGCCTTGTTGGCGATTAAAATAAACTTTGAGGTTCTCTGCTGTGAGTTCAATAATTTTGACTGTATATTTCATCATTTATTGAAAAAAGAAACTAATATGAACAAAACTCATGGTATATATATGTTGCTTGGTAAGCTGTGACCTAACATCTTTGTGCAGAACCAAGATCCATAACTTATTGCTGGACCTCATTTCTTTTTAATTTACCACCGTGTTTTTAGAAGAATACAAAAGAAGGGGGTCTTGTGACCTATGCTAACAACGCGGTAAATTGAATAGAAATGGGGTTACGCGGCAAGTTACTTTAAGTTTTGTTTCTGCACAAAGAGTATAGGTCACAGTCTGCCAAAAAACTTTCTTTCATGATTTTTTGTTCATCTTTGTTTCCTTTTCGCAAAAATGATGAAATATACGGTCATGGTTAATTGAACGCACAGTAGAAGCCTAAGGTTTATCTATTCGTGAAAGAGGACAAGTATCTTGTGCTTTGCGTCATGAAAAAAATACCTGAATCTTAAAGAGACACTGGCACATTTGAAAAATAGTGCGCCCTCAAGATTTTCAAAATCGATAGTTTTGCATGGTTGTAAAGCTTTTATATACAAAAGCCCTCACCCGAAATGATTAAGACCAAATCAGCTTCCTTATGGGTAAACAGAACGATTTTATAATTTAACGTCGCCGGCGACGTTAAATTCAGCAGACGACGAAAATGGCGTTTTAACACAAGAACACGCACTCCGTATGCATGTTCTCACGCTATGCACACTGTTTGACCGGTCTATAACCTTTGTGGTTTAATATCAGTGGTACGAGTCAAAAATATTCATGTAATATACACATTTGTTATGGAAAACTTAAAAGTTGGCCTACAAATTACCTGGATGTCTTTATCCTCATATCAATGTCCCTATCTGTTTTGGGTATGTTATTTTTATGTGTAAAATATATCTCTGTTCTTCCAATGGCCTAGACTATCATTTGAGAGCAAATTGAAGAAATTTCATATTTTGTGAAAATGTGCCAGTGCCGCTTTAATAGCACCTCAAATCTTGTCAAGTACATGGGTAATAACAATGGCTCTGTACTTCCAGATAAAAGTAATTTGAAGTGCTCTTTCCTCTGCATACCGAGCGGATTTGCTGGATATCAACAGTGCTATCATTTACTCAAGTTAGTCAGTGCAGCATAATGTACATCTAGAAATTATAATGATATTTTATTCATTTTCAAACAAATGTGCAACTTTTGGACTTGACATACCCTAGAGTATTGAAAGGTATAATATTTAATAATCAACTGTGCAGAAATCAGTTACTTCGTCGATATGCCTAATCAAAGTCCTTATGCAAACATCTTTCTCTCTTTGATCCCATGGAGTAAAAAGGGATAAGACAAAGATTTTGTGTGTTGAATTTAAACGGATCCATGAAAGAAATATCGATAGGCCAACTTTGTATCGGGCATAAAAGAGAAAAAGTTAGTAAAATAAATTTAGGGCAAAATAGGCAGAATAAACATCTACATTTTGAAAGCGGGGCTAGAAACGGTGCGTTATTTTATTGTGACGTCAGCAGATTAGTAGAGTTATTTCTAATTATATCACATGGACATGAATAGGCTTATCCAGTATTGTCACTGTTGACTGTATGATGCCTGAAGTACTATTTATGGAATAATCAATTATCGCTTTACCGATCTGCTTACGTCATAACTATTGTCCAACGCTTTCTGAATCCTGTTTTGGAATGGAAATGTTTGCACACGTTATTTAGAGTATGTTTATTCTGCATAATTTGACGCAAATATGAGTTACGATTTATATTGGATACAACAGAAAGACCAAACAGACTGCCGCCATTGATACTGCAGGATTTAGCTGTATTTCTGCAGCCATACTACGGTGCCCTGAGCTGAGGCAGGTGCAAGAATTGCAGCATTGGAGAAGGGGGGCACTGCCATCCTAACAGCAAAATGAAGTCCAAAAAGTAATTATAGCCGGCCGTATAACATTCCGTCTACAAACGGTAAATAATAGGGCACCCGATACGTTGACTCCTTCGCTCGCAACATTTAAGTTTCACGCTTTATTCCGTTGCCGTCTATGGATCCCGACTGTGGCTCCCCCGGCCGGACTATAATTCCTTCACACCGGTGTAAAGAATTATAGTCCGCCGTACTCATCGTCCGACTAGCAGAACGGTACAGAATAGGGCACTCTTGATTCAGTTGGCTCTTTAAGCAACATTAGTTTCAGGCTTTATTCCGTTTGTTGTCTTTGGAGACCCGACTGTGTTGGCCACCCGGCAGAAGGGGGACTATAATTACTTTCACACCTGGCATTAACCTTGCGTGACCCGGTGTTAGTCTTTTTCAAACTTAAACGGTATCAAGGCACTCTACCATATGTGACTGTTATGAAACAAGACTTGACTAAAGGCTATATATATATTCCGCTATCCGTCGAATTGTTACGTGTATCCGGCCGGGCGTTACTATTCAACTACGGATCACGCTTTAAGTCCTGCACCACGATCGAAATTATCACTACACAAGTTGCGTGATCCAGTAACCGGAGTTTATGTAACCACTTCGATGGCATACCTGGTCCGAATTTGAAATAATTCTAAATACCGTTATTTGAAATTCACTGTTTTCTGAGCGGAGGGTTAATCCACTAACCCCGACGGATTTTGAGTCAATAGTTTATTCTAAATTAATCATTAATTTAAGATTTATTGAACGAATGTTACGAGTGATTTTGTAATGTCACGGGGACCGGTGGTCATATAATACAGGGTCCGTGTGACTGAATGTCCTACCACAAAGAGGTTCTATAATAGATAGAGAGGCAAAACGTTACGATTACGTCATCTTTAGAAATTCATCGTCTCGATGTTTTGCCGACCACAAAAGAAACCTCGAGTGCCAACAATAGAAAGCAATGGCTGCCTCCGCTTCTTCCTCCACATACTTGGGTGCCGCTTTGCATTACACAACAATCAGGTAGTGATACAAATCGATTTATGTGTTAGATGTGGCCAGGTGTAATAATAGTACCTGGATAATTGTGCGCAGATACTCTTTTCTCATATGTCAATGCGCTCTGAGAGTGAGAAGATGCATTCATTGAGGCGGTTTATTTTAATCAAGACACTGACGTGTCATTTCATTCGTTTGTGGCATGGGTAGGACAAAATTTAACCACCCAATAGAACCCCCAACATCCAACAACTGATATTTTGCCGGATTGTTTTTTGTATCGAATTGACATAATGTGTGTATACAACACCCAAACTCATAATTATTCGTGCAATATGCAAAATGTCATCGACCCAGCACGGACGACTGGTTTTGATGGCTTCATACCCTTGGTCCTACCACCCATCTGTCTAAATTGTGTTCGCCATTAGTGTGTATGCATCGTTTGTTTCACCACTGTACCCAATAGCATAGTCTATAAGGTCACGGTTTATACCGTACATGTTTTCATGGTAGCAAGGACACCTCTCATGGGGACACTCAGTTTTCTTAACACCGGCTACCGTAGAAAATACATCGCCAGAATTCCATAAATACCAACCTTCCCCTTCAACCTACCCTCCTCCAACCCCCCCTTCAATCCATGTTGGGGGAATTGGCAGGACGGCGTATGATGCGCCTCAATAGGAGATGGGGAGACGAGGGAACATTTTTCTGAAAATCGTTCACAGGGTCAAACCAGTAAATCGGCGCAAGTTGGAAATGGCAAAAATGAAAAAATGAAATTCAACAAAACACTTTATATTATTCATAATGAAAGACAGTAACCCTCAAAGTTTCTTTTTGAAAAATATCAACATGGGGGTTTTTAATCTTGCGAACTTTTCTTTCACAACACCTTCAACTTTCGTAGTCTTGTATTTTCATTTATGTAATTATACGTTATCATGTTATTTAACAATAAAATGAAGACTTCAATCACAAAGGTACACTGTATACCTCAAGTGTGTTTTATTAATTATGGACTTTATGTAAGTTTTTTTGAATTTCTAGGTAGTAAATCTACTCCATGTGATCTGAAAGTTATTTTGGGCACTTTAAACTCCTAAGTTGAATCATTCAAGATCAAATACTACACATATTTTTTTTCGTTTCTCATTTTGATGAGACTTTATAGGGGCGCAGATCTAAGGCCGACAGTCGCTCCGTTAAGCAAAAACCAAAATTTGGATACATATAGGATTTTTCTGTGGCTTAAATATTGTTCACTATATAAGGGTTTGGAAAGTTTTTTACAAGTTTTTTTGCATCGTGTTTTAGGTTTTTAGACCTAATTAACATAAAATATGCATGATGTTTGTTTACCATCTATGTTTCTTTTTCCGCGTGAACAACAATATCAATAACTGTATCATTGTTGTTTTGGTTGGCATTTTGAAGGCAAGTGATTGCCTGTATCTAATCACTACACTTGATTTTGTGAATAAATGTGTGTTTTCAGGTGTTTATTTTTTTGAAATAAATTACTGCAAATTTTCCATTTTTTTATACAACTTGACCAACTTTTGTTTATGATGTCATCGTCACAAATCATAACCACATGAAATTTCCACTGCAATACATTTTCTGAACCAATCTACGCCTGTCACAGCAGTGAAAGTATGATATCAACAAAACTCTACTGAGTTACCTTACCAAATAAGAGCTTGTATTGGTTGAAAATTCGTTTTCAGGATACCCACGCACAATGCAGCCTGTGTTCCTTCAATATCCACTGTGACTCCAGAAATTAACCATCATTGTCATCATAATGCGTACGTGTCAATATAATGAAGCCTATTAAGACTTTTGACAGCGCAGCACCTCGGGCAGTCGGACCGCAACAGCTTGGGGGCACACCAGGTGTGGATGTACATGCTTTGTTTGTCTAGGCTTAAATGTGCCGCCTGAATGAAAACATGTCACATTAATTCAGTTACAGTTATGCCGTTGTCCTAATTATATCATGTCAACTAAAGAAGATGTATGACTTAAATAAAGAAAAAAAGATATACATTCACCATGTTGATTTGTGGACTTGTGGAAGAGCGATGTTGTATCGCCGCTAGAGATGTTTTTACGATTCAAATTAAAAAAGGCCTCAGCATATTGCAATATCATTAGGCTCAAATGATACTGTTTTGTATCCATGCAAAAGTACAGGTTTGCGAAACTAGGAATAAAAGTCATTATACTAAAGAAATTTAAGGGCCATCACACACTGGAAAATATAAGATATTGACCAACAGGACCGACGCTACAGACAGCAATTCGAACCAATGTTCATTGCCCTTCAATGAACACCGACATATTTTGCATATAGGGCGCCGTAAATTTTTGGTCCAAAATACGTTTTGGGTTTTATTATTGCGTTTAGTATGTGTTTTCTTGTCTTCTTCAACTGAACGAAAACCTAAAACAGGGCTATGTGTTAATCAAGTAATCCTGTAATAAAACCACTCCAGAGTGGTTTATTCCAGTGGCTTAGGTGTACAACATGAAATGTAAGAAAATGCACATCAGACTTGTATCAATTCGCCTATAAATCCGTCATACTGATATAAGGCTTTCTTATTAATGTCAAGCGCATTCACTAATCAAAAAAAAATCAACAAGTGCATTTAATGAAATCATTTCGTATGTGTCGGGATGGACGAAAGGTGTGTTTCAGCACCTTTCGTTTGTAAAACGTTATCCATCATGGCAGAAACATTGTACCATGATACGGAAAAGACCCCTGCTGAGAAATAAGGGACTTTTTTGTATAGTAAACAAGTAATGGTTAATCAGCTGTCAACACAACACGTCTGGCCAAATGTTTGTCAACCAATTATATCACTCAATGCCTGCAGAGCTCATCCTTGAGGAAATAGCCCTGAAATTTGGTTTTTTGTTGGGCCAAGAGGTATATGTAAATGTATAGTACTTTGTATGGTTCATTGAGATTTAAACCTTGGTGTCTGTAACTTGTAACATAATATAGGCCTACGGTAGGTTCATGCCTGCCAGTTAACTTTTGCCTATCATTTTATCACATTCTTTTGAAGTTGTACATTGTTCACTCTTGTTCTACAACACTATTTCAACAACATATATAGTACAAGGCAAAACTAGGAATTGCAAACTATGAGACTATATGAGTTGATAAAACCCATGCCGTTATATCACCATATATTTTCCAGATTAAAATAACATTTTTATTTTCCCATGTGCCGTGGATTTGCAAGAGCTTGTGTGCCTGCCGGGTCGCACTGATCTCTGTAGAAATCAGTGGTCGGTCAGTTCATTAGCCCACCCCCCCCCCCATGTCATGTAAGGATATAAAACCAATGAATGTCAAGTTCATCCACAATTTTTAATATTTATCCCTTTTTGGGCATTAACCTATACAGGCCTTTATACGTTTTTTCTCATGTTTGTTTTGGATCGATTAATGAAAACTGTAGTAACTGAGTTTTTGATTGATGTTTTTAGGCACTCTGTTTTTTAACTTTACAATTACTATGATCAAATAAGACACAAAAAACCAAAAATGACCAATCAAGATTATAATGAAAAAACTAGTTCAATGATTAAATGTGTCTTATATTTCATTTCAAATTATTGGTGTGTGTACCCCAAAATTAATTTTGATTATTTTGTATAGTGTGTCCCTATCAGCTTTTACTAAAATCTTACAGTATAATTTTGCATCCATTATCTTTTTGATACAAATTTTAAATTTTATTGGCTTTAGGATATTCTTAGTATTATTTAAATGTACGTGGTGTTTTGTGTGAAAAAGAGTATCCTTCACCCATTAGATTATTAACTGTAAGCATGAGTTTATCTTCACTTCAGTCAAGGCCAAACTCTTTCAAAAATCCGGGCTCAACTGTGTTCAGACCAAAGTAATATCGGCAAGATGACTCTGTGTTGAATAAATGTAGGCGTGTACCAAACTTGCATCAGGTTTTTAAGTTTTCATGACTCACAAGAGCTCAATTTCATGAGAATACTTGGGAGTTGAACATAATTCAAAATAAAGCTGTAAAAAAACACTGAACAGCACGATCCAGCCTTACAGGCTCATTCCTCTATGGAACGGTTGTCCTTCCCCAAGGGAAGTTCCTGCTGAATCCAATAGGCCATGATACGTTCGTGATTTAACGATCGTTTCGTGCGCGCGCTTGGATTACTTACTCCTTCACTAAAATAAAAATATTATGTTAAACCAGGAAAGGCCTGTATCCCCAAATGAAAAAGTGCAGCATTATTAGAAAAATGTATAAAATGTCAACTCATTTACTCCCAGAATGTCACTGACCAATATGTACACGTCAAACGCAAGCTAACAATAGAGCTAATGATATTCAACATCAACCTAAAAACACTCAGATCTTTTCTCAACCAGGGTATGGCAGGTCCTGTTACTGCCTACACTGTTGAAGAGATTTCAAGCTATACCAGGTGTTATGACTTCGCTGTATTGAGCTCTTAGTATCTTTTCATAACTTAAATGGCAACATACTCACTCGCTCATGATTTTAAAAAATGTAGGTCGCTGAATACCATTCATTGCCTTTCTTGTAAATTGAATAGAAATAGGGTTTTACAGAACAATAACTTGCGGATTTAGGTTATTCACAAATTAGGTCAGTCCTTGCCATGAGCTTTTCTTTCATTGAATTTGTCCCTTTACATGTGTCTTTTCGAAAATATTATTAATCATAATGTCAAAGTTAATTGAACACACATTAGAATCTCAAGATTTCTTCTATAATCGAACGAGGAAAAACGCCATGGCGCCAGGACCTAACATTCGAAGTCTATTCAACTAACTGGGCGTGCACATTAACAATAGACCAGATGTAAAGAATGTGAAGTGTGTCCTGGGCCGATTATATGAATATCGTTAGCTCCATTGCTCGCTTGGGCTGTTGAAGGTTATGTGTAATCCCTTGTCACTTGATTTCTGGAATAAATTGAGTTGACATTTATTCATTTTTCTAAATAATGTGGGCACTCTTTTCATGTGGGGACACGGCTTTTCGTGGTGTAATATAATATTGTTTTAATTTTAGTGAAGGAAATAGTAATCCCCAGCGCTGGAGCACGAAAATTGTAAATAAAAGGCCAAATGTATTATGTACCATGGCCTAAATTGAATGTAATTACAGCATTTACCCACCACTATTATCGTTAAACGAATTAGGCCAATCGTTAAACAGTATGTGATTAATATAAGCAGAGATGGTCTGAAGAAGCCCGCTGGTGTGGGGGGGGGTTTTTTTTTGTTTACACTATGTTGGATCCAAAATAGTGATTTCAATCCTTTCTATGGTAGGCTGTTTCTGACATGCTGTTTCGGTCTGAAGACAGTTGGGAGCCCAAAACTCTCAATATTAAGGTAAGGAAAAGAGGTCAGAAGGACAGAAAATGGAGGGAGTCCCACCACGGACGGATTTCAGGTTTCCTCCTTTCTAATTCTGGCAGAATGATGGTCGGTCAAGAAATGAAAGACTAACCCATCTGTCTTCTGATTATTCCTAGACAAAATATTGTATGTACTAAGAAGCATTTGCCAGTCTTTATTATGTACCATGATTCAAGCACATGCTTTCTTAAGTATTTCAATTTGTAAATACTGTATTAGCGTGACTTCTATATGCACAGTTAAGA
>JAMKCH010055525.1:0-52479 GCA_023653785.1 Ophioderma brevispina | reverse complement strand
ACTTTTTGGTCAACATTGAGTAACACTTTTTTCAGAATGTTGGCTTGTTTGGACTCATTTTAATGCATTTTTCATGCTGGCTCCATATATGTTCATAATAATGCATAATTTTGAAATTGTTGAGAAAAAAATCTTTTAAAAATGCATTAATGCATTTTTCATGCTGGGTCCATATATGTTCATAATAATGCATTATTTTGAAATTGTTGAGAAAAAAATCTTTTAAAAATGCATGAATGCATTTTTCATGCTGGCTTCATATATGTTCATAATAATGCATAATTTTGAAATTGTTGAGAAAAAATCTTTTAAAAATGCATTCCAAACAGAGGGTCAATGCAGTTCAATTGGATTTTCCTACTCATAATAGTAACACTATTATGGCTAGTGTGGGAATTAGTTTCCAGTCAGGTACCATGCATGATTCTGTATAATTTGTCCTGACACCCTACATTATCAAGAACAAGTCCATGGTCAGACACCTGCTTGTTAGCAGTGTCTCCTTACAGTGTAAAGTTCAAAGAGTTTTACTTGCAACAAAAACAAGTTAGACATACAGGATATATGAGAGGGGCCTTTCACAATATATGGCTATTTTACAGCTCAATGCTAAGAGGATATGCAAGACAGGCCTTCCCAATATATTGGCAGTTATATGGCTTAAAGCTTAAAATTCAAAGGGTTTTACTTGTAATAAACACAAGTTGGACATTTGGCGGTGCCGGTGAAGAAATCCCAAATGTTGACGTCTTCATCGGTTTAATACAACAAAATCTTGCATTCCACAAAGGGGGAAAAGTCCACTTTTTCCTTAATTTTTGATGAAAAGGTCCAATTTTTAGAAAAAGATTGACAAAAAAGTCCACTTTTTGGTGATGAGACTTCAAAAAGCACAAAAAAGGACATTTTAGGGTGTTAGGTTCACTTTTTCAAAGTCCCGCACCCCTAAAATAAATCCTGTGTACGGCCCTGTGAATAACGAATGAGGACAAGGTCGTATGTGGATCACAGAAACATCTGTGACTGACCCACATCAAAGCGCCTAAGGTTTCTGGTGTGTTTCTGTACTGCTGTCATCTATTTTGATTCATTTTGGCGAGTTCCTATATTCAAAGAGTACTAAAGAGGTGCGGCTGCCATCATCTGATTGGATATCTGGCCTCTTCCCAATATATCATGAAATGCACACACGATACGATGTACGATTATATCAACAGGGGTGCTCATCCAACCTCACTCGCGTGTGCTCTCTCTCGCACACACACACATGCTGATGCACACACACAGCACCTTTATTCGTGAGGTATATGCATTCCAAAGTGCACAGAAAAATGTGTGGGCCAAATTTGTTGAAGCCAGTTACTTTGTTAAACTCAATACAAATATCCACTTCTACAAATTTCGGTTTTTTTAACTCAGAAAAAAAATGAAAATTCGGCTGCAAAGTGGCCGAAAAATTGGAAAAAGGGGCCCAAAAATGCAATTTAAAAAAAAAATCCTGCATTTCGCATTAGCATTTTTCTTTAAAAAAATACATCGGTCCTCAGACCGCTTGTGTCGCCTGCCGTCGTGGTTAGTGAACGATAGGCCTAACATAACCTTTGACCTTGACATGTGACCTTTGACCTCATCAACAAATGAGGGATCTCATTGCACCTATGATTCAAGTTTGGTTCCAATTGAACTTCAACTTTTCAAATGAGGTCAATTTTACATTTTCAGCCTATTTTACAACTTGACCTCACATGACCTTTGACCTTGGTATGCGACATTTGACCTCATCAACAAATGAGGGATCCCATGTTGCACTTATGATTCAAGTTTGGTTCCAATTGAACTTCAACTTTTCAAATGAGGTCAATTTTACATTTTCAGCATATTTTACAACTTGACCTCACATGACCTTTGACCTTGGCATGTGACCTTTGACCTCATCAAAATGTGGGGGATGCTATGTTGCACCTGTGACCCAAGTTTGGTTTAAATCCATCAAAGTATAAGGATATTACAGGCAAATGTTAACCCTTTTTCACAACAGACATCATCATCAACAACAACAGACATCAACAACAGACATCAACAACAGACATCAACAGTGGACAAAGTGAGCCCTCTGTGTCTTCCTGCCTTAGGGCAGGCGACACAAAAACCGCATTTCATATTAGCATTTTTCATATTTCTTCCAAGACAAACTTTTTTTTGCCTAACAAACTCTATTACATGGAAACTGGACCATAAATGGCTCATAGTGCCTAGTAATAGCATGATCAGAGAACGGTCACAACAGGTGTTGATTGTAAGTTCTTAATAGATGATTAATTATTAGTTAATTATCCACTCGGCTTAGCAGCTCAAATATCTAGCCAAGTGGTTTTAAGTACAATTTTAAAGTTAAAAAGAATGGTTATATATAGTTCAGCACACCAGTTAACAGCTAATTTGCTTCCAAAATGTTTTGATTGTTTGGACACCTGTGTGGGCAACTCATTCAGAATTTAGGTAAATTAGTCATATTTAGGTAGAAGGTAGAGTAAATTAGTCATAATTAATGTGAACAATATGTCAGCAAGGAGCCCCAAGATATTTGTCAACTTTGTAACTATATAATTTGGAATCAAAATAATGAAATTTGGATTCAATTTGATTCAAATTGTGTCAAAAATTTGACAAATTATTTTGTTGAGTTAAGTGTGGTACTTGTGACAACTAATAACCTGCCTTAATTCCTAGAAATCCTGTAACTCTACATTCAATTTACTCTGTAACCTGACCCACTGACACACTGTTTTTCTTACACCTTATGATTTGAACCTAACGGAATAAAATTTTACCTCGGTATTTGGTTAGTTCTGGAAACCTAACCTATCTGACACACTTTTTGTTTCTGACACAAGAACTTATATTTGGGAAACCATAAACGGAATAAACCTGTGCTTTATTCCGTGAAGGGTTTCAGAATTCATAAGTGTGTCAGTAAAAAGTGTGCCAGATGGGTCAGGTTATGGAAACTCCCTGTATTTTGATATATCCATGCATACATCTTCTGTAGGTGTCATTATTTTCAAGTTGTCACTTATTCACCTGTGCATTCTTTGTTAAAGAGAAATTGACACGCAGTAACAGTATGCTTGAATTTGATTTACTTTGACTTTTTAAAACTTTAACAGCAATAAAAGTCAGAAAATACATTGAAAAGAGTCCAACTTTTAGAGACTGTGGTTAGTGTTTTCTGGTGACTCAAATCCCTTGGGGTGTGCACCATCTCAAAAGCTGTAGTTTGACAGATCCCTATGACTATCCTAATGCATGAGAATTTCACAAATCAGTCGTGGCAAAATGGTTCACTTTTATGTGACACTTATTCTAAAACTTGTATTACAAGATATTGTGATTACTAAGAAATTAATGAGAAAATTTTGAGGTTTCAAAAAATAATAGGTTCCTCCAAATACCCATTCCTTCAGTATTTTATTTTACTCTTAAAGAGGCATTTCGTGATCCACAGCCTCGTCCCCCCGACTTACCTCAGAAAAGTTGAGATTTTTATATCATCTGATCCGTCAGGCTAAGTATAGTATGTGTGCCCAATTTGACGTGCAAAATCAATGGTCTCTGCAAGAAATTCGCGATTTGGTATTTTCTGTCCGTAAACAGACAGAAATTACTGTATGGTGGTCTATGGGAGATTGTGATATGAACATTTGCTCATAACACCGAAACGCAAGATCAGAATCAACTGAAATTTTGGGAATAAGCTTTTCTCAAGGATATCTAGCGAAACATAAACAAAACAGAAGGGGTTAGAATCATGAAATGCACCTTTAATTATTATAGTGTTGGCTAGACTCTTATTTTTAATGGAACCTTACAGCAGTTGTATAATTCTCTTTACTTGAAGGTGCTTGTTCCGATTTTTGGGTATCGTGTTATCTACTTGGTATGAGAGCCTGACACTTGTATACGAACTTGCGGTTTTGATGCCGCATGCGATAATGCATATTGCAACGCCCTATTCACTACTTTGCTAATATTGATGGTTTTTTGTCAGTATCTTGAGAACGAAATGGATTTGAAAGCTGAAATTTCAGGAAGACAATGAGAAAACTACGGCCTTTCATCTGATATCAAAATTTATACTACTTTCAGGTAAATCAGGGGGTCCCAAAGGTGAATCAGCCCTTTTTTGCCTGTTCACCAGGAAATTTTCACTTCCAACTGGAAAAATCTGCCTTAAAACCACAGCTCCAACCTGGAAAATCTGCCTCAAAACCAGGAAATTTCCCCCTCTGACAAGTGACCCCTGTTCACAGGTTTAACAATCGCGGCTATTTGATCATTGTTACCGTCCCGCACCTTACAAAGACAACCATGGCTTCATGTAATGTCAGTAAGCAATCACCACGTATGAAAGCGAACGCCAACAGGCCAAAATTTACGATGAGGTGGTGTTTAATGATCTTTGACACCGCCCAGCCTAGCTCCAGCCTTTGTTAATGAACGGAAAAAGCTTGCAGATTACTTATATAAAGGCCACGTGCGACTTAGACAAATTCCGAAAATTGGTCAATTGTAGAAATTTTTTAACAATAGATAGGTTCGTGTTAGACAACCATTGAACTATGTTAGATTACACATATTGTATTGTGGCTAGGATTAAAATTTGTGGACACGGTGCGACTGGGTCAAGTTGTTCTTCGTATTTGCATGCATACAAGCACTCACTTTGTTCTTCATTTTTTTTCAATTAATACCTAAATATATTTCATTTCATGAAATGTGGTCTGTTCCTTTAGGCTTGTCACGACTCTTCTTATTGCCATCATTTGACTAGTTTCGTCATCTAAATTTTTTAACATTTCAAACACGGTAAACCTCCTATATGGCTGCTGCACTGTCCGGCATTAATTTGGCAAAGTGTTAATTGAAAAGGTCAACAGATGGCGCTGCGTATTATGAATATCTGTAACACTTGTGTAATTGAATAGGCCAGCAATGTAATTAAAAAAAAATGGCGAGAAGAAGGTGGAAATTAAGAAATCTTCTGCATAGCAAGAAAACAATTAGCCTTAATGCGCCGCCAAAAAAAAAACCCAAACAAACAAAACAAAACCTTTTCCACACTATTAGTGTGAGTTCTTCTCGATCCCAAAAAAAAAAAAAATCTTCACACTCGATTTTTGGGGATTGTAAAAATTTTTGAATTTTTGAACCGAACATGGCTAATTTTGCCCATCTTCGTTTTTGGGCCATTCCTATTCGTATCTACACCACCCAATCTGCATCAGCTGTAATTTGGGTACACGCATGGTGTTCCTGATGTTGTCATAGACCTTTAAATATAGCCTTTAGTGTGTGTTGGTATAAGGAAAGTCGAACCTTAAAAATGGGCTTTTTTCTCAAATTTTTTTTTTACGGACCAAAACTGCATTTCAAATTTGGACCAGTGGAAATCACATCAGACAGGTATGATTTTTTAACTTAAAAAAAAACAAAAAAACTAAAATAAGTTTTTTATTTTGTATTACAAATTACAACACCCTTAATCTTTTATTTGCGCTGCTCTGATATATTTTGTTTGATAGCTTTGAAATGCCTAAATTTGCACTTATGTCCTCTCGCTTCTGAAAAGCTTACGGTTCGTTGCATCCACAGGTTTAACAAATCGCGTCTATTGATCATTTTGTTTGTACCGTCCCGCACCTTACAATAGGCTTCATTATGCAGGGTACGCAATAACCACGTATCGAAAAGCCGACGCCAAAAAGGCAAATTACGATGATGTTGATCTTGACTCGCCAGCCTAGCTCCAGCAATGTGTTAAATGAACGGAAAGGCTTGCAGATTACGTATATAAAGGCACTTGCGGACAGTAGACCAAATTCAGAAAATTGGGCATTGAGGAAAGTTTTTGAAGGTTCGGTTAGAGCAACCATGAACTAGTTAGTACACTATTGTAGTGTGGCCAGGAAGTTAAAATTGGTGACACGGTGCTACTTCAAAGTGGTTCTTCGAAATGCATGATAAAAAAGCACTTTTCTCATTTTTCAAATTATACCGATATAATATTTTCAATTTCATGAGATGGTGGTTCTTTAGGATTGCAACGACATCTTACTTATTGCAATCAGTTGAGTGGTTCGTCTAAATTTTTAACATTTCACACGGTAAACTCTTATTGGCTGCTGCAACTGTCAGTCATTAATTGTGGCAAAGTGTTAATGAAAAGGTCAAAAGATGGCGGCTGCGTATTATGAACATCTGTAACACTTGTGTGTACCCCTATAGTTCAAACCAGTTACTTGCATATGTAACATTGGTTGAGTGTCTGGGGGATACGGGTTATATCTAGTCGAGGAGTCTGAATTCAGCGACGGGCGCCAGACCGAGCCTAGATACAGAACCAAGACTAGATATAAATCTTGTGTCACTCCAAACTTACCTAATAAGATTTATCATACCCACGCCGAACAAAAATAAGCACAAACATGGGCCTAAAGAAAATTATACGGGTGATTCACAAACAAACAAAATTTATGGTAAAATGACTGTAGGCATATGTTTTAAATGAGGCGGGTGACAAATCTTCAGCGACAAGATATTTGAACTAAATAAAATAGCCATAAAAATCATCTTTTTCTGATTCACCACACAAAATTATTGATGTTTTTAAAGTCTTTTATCGTCCAGGAGCCATCAATCCGTATCTTGCTTAAAAAAGGTTTGACCTTAAGCCTCTGTCTAAAAATTTTTGACCCCCATGCATGCATAGTGTATATGCTGGGGGGTATGAAAAGTGAGTTGGATTAAATAAGCCTCGTGCGAAAAAATAAAACTCCAAGATGGCGTCCCAAAATGGCCGCTTGTTACCTAAAAACAGGTTTTTTATGTTCTAACTTTGATTACCAAAATGGTTGGCGTTACGTATTAAAAGCCAATCAATTATCTTCAAGAGTGATACCAATTTAGTATGTAGGGCTGCTAGGGTACCAAATTTAGGTTAAAAACAACGTGTTTGTTTTAGCATTTTTTTGAAAAGAGGACTTTTTTATATTTATATTTTCTTCAATATGGTTAAAACGATTATACAATGCATTTGATATTTTCCCAAATTTGACCTGGTATCATACGCAGATTGCATAAAAATTCAGACGCATCGATATACCAAAAGCAAGTTATTTACGTAACAAAGTTCATAAGCAGTTATTGAGTTAGCTTTTAAGTGCACTATATAAAACCTATACAGAGTAACTCCTTGAACAAAGTAAGATTTGAAAATGAGATACAGGACATGTGCAGTGGGTGAATGAATGAATGAAGAATGAAGGAATGAATCAATGAATGATGAATGAACAATCAATAACCAATCATCCCCCAAACAACCCAGCGCGCGAAACACCTTATAAAATCTAAAAAGTCAGGCAAACAGACATGTTGAATCTTGTCCCTGCATGCTTGGATAAATGGGGGGGGGGTGGGGAGGGTCACCACATGATCCATCATGAAATGCACCTTAAAGGTTTAAGAATAGCTGTGCAGTACAAGTGGTCACTAAAAACACAAAAAACACAAACATAGAAAGCCCCATCTCCAACTTGTGCATGGGTCTGGGGCACCGGGGCATATAAAATCTTTCACGCACTTGGATGCTTCAGTGTATACAAAAAATGAATAGACACGTTTCCATTAATAAAAAAAAATCCCCAAAAAATGCCGAAAAAAAACAAAATTATCCCTTAATATAGTACGACATCAGTCGGCTCAGTGCCGAGCCATACAATTATTGCATTAAAAGGCGAAAAGCCATCCTGACCCTATTTAAAAGACTGCCTATGATAAACGCTGTAGTTTTTTAAGCAATTATTGTTCCGGTCTATATACAATCAATATTATGAGAAAAAGTATTAAAATTAGGAGTGTATTTTCAATTTTAACTTATATAAGATTGCTTGGATGCAATAGACATATGCAAGTGAGGAGTACATATTTAAAAACAATAAAAAAATCTATTTTCCATAATGTAAATATGTCCACATTGAGTTTTTGTCTCTTATCCACGACAACACCTGGATCCAAAAGGATTGGACGGTCCTGCAATAAAAAAATAGGTGCTCAAGAGCCTCGATATCATCACCACAAAGTGTTAGGCGCAATTTTAAACAAAAAAACAGTTTGTAGCAATTGAGTTATTCTGTGCGAAATTGAAATGAAAGTCGTAGTTTGTTGAGTCTATGCGGTCTAAAGGGTAAGTAAAAGGAGTGGATGAGTGCAGCAAATCAAGACATTGTTTATAAGCAATATTTTATTCTTATCCCCAATATAGCAAAAAGGTCGCATCAGAACAATCCAAGTGCTCACATGAACATGTAATTTAATGCTATATTTTGCCATTCTCTAGGAATGGCGATGAGTTTGGAATACTGGAACCGTTTATATTGCGAGGAGGAATATTCCCCTGCAGTTTTAACATTCAAAAATTATCTGACAGGATGTATTTTATATCCAATTACCAGATCTAAACAAGTTCCAGAAGATGCTTATTTCATTTTAATTAAAAGAATACACCAATATCATTGAGAAATATGGTAGCCCAGTATTTCACAATATCGTTTACAAAAAGGTTTTAATTATGTTCTATAAAGAACTCAGTGTCTGAAAATATCATTTCAATAGCAGATCATCGTAAAAAGCCTGAATTGAATTATGAACAGCAATATTCAATTAGCATAGTTGGATTATAATAAAACCGTTTGAGCCAGGCAATTTTAAAAACATTAAAAATTATCGGCAATCCGGCATACTTAAGCCTCCCTTTGAACATGTTAGGATCCAGTCATTCTCTTAATCTTATCTGACACACCATTCCACGAAAAATTAAATACTATCAAGCTCCTTAAAAATGCCTGGGGTTTGGAAATACTGCAAAAAGGATATACAGTTTAGACACAGCCAAAGTTTTGATCAAAGTGATCGTACCCAACCGGGTAAGATTTCTCATCTTAACATTTGCAGGGTTTCTGATACCCTCAGGCAATTCGCTAATTGAAGTTAACATCAAAACCATATTATGTTTCATACCATGGACGATATGCATACCTAAATAAAAAAATTGGATCGTTGGACCAATTCATCGTCTATTTTCACAATGAACAACATTGGAATTTCTAGTAAATGTACTTTTATTATGCTTATATGCCAAACTAGAAAAATACATGAATACTGAAAATTTATCCAACCGCTCCAATGTTTCCGGAAAGAGTCGTTTGTACAGTCCTAATATATAATGGTGTCATCCTGCTACTGACTTATTTTATATTCATATTTTGTTAAATCCACACTGATACAAAAGACGCTTTTATTCCCTTTTATTTTCTTTGATACACGTCTTCAAACCCACTGAGCTTTGGCACGAATGTGCTTTTCATCATAAATAACTTCAAGAAACTTTCTATGCAGCCTGACATTGAAAGTTTAACATTATGTGGATAACGTTTGCACTGCATATCAGGGAATTTCTTTCTTTACCGTTATTAATCCTGTTTTTCAGTAATCTTTTCTGCCTTAATTTAATAATTTTTCCAGGTAATATTGATATTTCCATGGCAATCCTGAACTGTTTTACCAATAAATCTTGACTGATTCATGGAATACCATCTTTAGAGATTTATTAATTTCCAAAGCCTTGCCTCGAAGTGTGTAGACTACTTTGTTCTTTAACTATTATAAGGCAGTCAGTTAAAGCATAATCTCGGTTTATATGCGTTTTGACTTGGGTATGTATGTGTGTCTCAGAAAGTTGGTTAGTTTTGACACCTGTGGAAGCAATAATTATTAACTGGGGTAAATGTACAGGAGTCTGGGTAACCGGCGGAGTGACAGGGTTTCGGCGGGCCCTCTACGCGAGACCAGACACGGATGAAATGGTACCCTACCCGAGACCAGATCTGTTCAAATGGACACTCTATACGAGACCCAGGGCCGGCAATATTACCATGGAATTTTAAATAGGTTTATATCACTTCAGATATTTTATGGAATTTTTATTCAGTTTTGACCATGGAATCAATACAAAAATCATCATTCAGATTCAAATCAATTCAGATCAAAATCAAATTCATGCCGATTTTCTACTCTCTGAACCTTAAAGTAAAATTTGATACCTATGTGAGACTGCAGAGCATAGGTTGAATTTGATACCATATTGCAAGTCTAGAGACATGCCCAGGTCTCCCGTTTTTTAACGGCGTGGATGGTTACCGACCAGAATACCCAGTTACCCCCCCCCCCCGAATGAGTAATTTTGGGTTTCTCTGAACATTCTACAGAGGATCTATTCCTGATTTAATGGTATGTCGTGGTTGCGGAATCAAAAAAGTAAAAACCATGGCTAAATCCAGCTGTCTATCAGTCTTAAAGGATTGGGTCAAACAAAAATGTAAATAACAAGATTGGCTCTTAGTTATTAGTTAACCAACAAACAGGAAGACTTACGCAGAGCCAATGGGTCAATGAAATAAATGGTTAATTCGTGTATCAGCGTTGCAAACGCTACCAGAGCCTCGCGAAACGGGTTGTTGCAACCGATAGACAAACACTTCTAATTTCATTCCAAATTCAATTCCAAATAAGTTTATTAGAATCTTCGTTACAGTCAATACATTACAAATGATAAAATAAATTGATAGCCATGATACAAACACTTCCATTGGGGTAGCAATATCTGTCAAACCTTCGTTGTCTGGATGAAATCAGAAATTTTGCTCATTTTTACCAAAGTGTTACATCATCCGGATTTGAAGGTTTATATTAGTTGGATTCATGTAGACCAATGTTCATGTACTATTAGGCATTTAGGTATCAATGGAAATAAAATGTATTTACCAACTTTCAAACCGATGCTTCATCAGTAAAATGAGTAAAATAATAGGGCTGCAACCATTTCATTCCAACTGGTAGCTACAAAATACCTCAGTATACATTTGCTTAAAGTTAAAGAACTTGATATCCAATGTATACATTGCTTAAGGATTTGCTTGTAAAATGTTTATTAATGTATCAGATTAAATAAGCATTGCATGTATTTTAAAGACACCTCGTACACTTTGAAAATGTTCATTCAAAATAACGTCGTTTTTTTTTGAATGGAAAGCTATGTACTCCCACCAGTTTAAAACGACTTTTTACGTTTTTTGCCCGTTTCGAGTCCCTTTTTACCGTTATTTGCACGTTCGAGTCGGCTGACAGTCAAAAACAAATTTTTTAAGAACATTTTAATAGTGTATAATGCATGAATAATGTGTACTTTCAGTGAGGATTTTGGTCCTGAGTTTTCGGCAGGATCAAAAACATTTTAGCAAAAAGTGCGCAATAACCAAATTCTATGGTAAACTGATTGGATGACCTTCGGTACAGATAACTTCGTTCTGAATAAGACATAACTGTAATTTTGAGATGACTAACGTGTGTTATTAGGTCAAATTTGTATGAAAAAAATGGCCTTACTGATGATTTGTTTGAAAAGATCAATGGAACATTAGATACGAATATTCATTTTTTGGTTAAAAATGCCAAAACAATTATTTTCCTCAATTTGCAAATTAAACATCTTAACTCACACATTTTGATATCAGCATGTAGATAATTTAATTTCTTCAGATGACACAAATTGCGTTCCAGTTAAAGATCGCAATCAAAAGTTCGGCTAAAATCGGTTCATATCCAAATCGCGGCCATTTTGGGCGCATCTTGGATTTCTATTTTTTCGCAATCGTTAAAAATAATCAAACATCGGGTTTCTGATGCCCAGATGATTCCCCTACTTGAATCTTGTCACCTAAATTTTAGAGCAGCATGGGCAAAATATTTCAGTGTCAAGATCGTTGGCTCCCTAACTATTAGTGAATGTGAGCGCGATTATGCTGAAATCTTCTTCCAACTCGGTTCAACATGCTAAAAATCACCAAATTAGAGCCAGTGATTTATGTCAAAAATGAACGCAGAATTTTCCGATTTTTGTTGTCATGTGCATGGTCACGTATGCGCAGTTCCTAATCGACATGATACAGAGTTGGAAGCCATCCGGGGGGGGGGGGGGTGATACGGGATATATCTATAGTCAGTAAATTGAGGCGATGTCAATGAAAATTGAGGGGATCTACATGATGGTCTGATAATGGTTGTTTTTATAAAATAGATAATCAGAGAGATCCATAACACTATCACGACCAAACTCACTAGAAACTCACTGAGTGAGGCTGAAAAATGCCAAAGTCCAAAAGATGAGTGACGTCATCGTTCAACAACATCTGGGCATGAAAACGCCAGCCGGGCCAGCGATCAATCGTGGCTTGCCATCCCTTACTCGTGGGAATGGTGCGCCGGAGGGCCCTTGGTTTGAATCCCACACGGATGTCCAGTCTTCTTGAGCTTTTCTATCCCTTACCCTTCCTCTCGGCTAGAAACAAAGGGTAGGGCACCAGGTCACCAACCAAACCCGCAACATATTAAATTAAAAGAATAGCAATGATGAAATTAAATAATATGCAGGCATGTCAACACCAACATGCGTTATTGTCTTGATACACGAGAAAGCCAATACAATCGCTGTGACCTCAATTAGCGGGTCGAAAATGCTCTGAAAATGTACTGATTGAGTCCCCTCCTGCTTCGTTATAAAATCATGTATTTGGTTGCGGAATGTCAAATACATATCTAAGTTGGTCTAATATGACGTGAAAGGGTGTTTGGGGTTTAAAACAATGAATAGAAAGCGGCAAATGTCAGTTTTGAAAAGAGTGGTTACAATGAATTAAAAGCGGCAAATTGTAAGTTTTGAAAAAGCGTGGTCTCTGAAGTTATAGAAATCCCACCAACTTTTAAAGCATCCCAAATCATTAATTGAATGGTGTGCTACAAAAAAGTCTGTGTATGTGTTACTCTATCTCTTTTAAGAAAGCGAAGACCACAGAAAATATATAACTTTACATTTATTAGCATCATGGAATTGAATTCTCATATGCTTAACGTGGGCGTGTTTCCATCGATTTGAACTGCAGATGTGTGCAGGGAATGTGGACAATAGCAAGGTGCTTGCTTATGGTACACGGCCAATTTCTTCATGGTAGTTACCCACAGCTACCACCGAGTAGACATGGATTACCTACCACTAGACGTACACAGCCCGGCGGCAGATTCGTGTGATTTTGCCGCATAGAAGGATAGTGTACACACAGCGCTGTTGCACGTCGTGGAGTAGTAGCTACGTGGTTACACCGGATCTCAGCGCGCACGCAATATTTCTTGGCCCAATTTTGTTATTTAAGTCTTTTTGGCATATATTTCATTTTTTCTGTGGGGGAATATAGGGGTTTGTGATCATGCCCGTTTGAAATTGTCGTAATGATTTTATAACAAAAAAAAAACAAGTCTTTAAAAAATCTAAACGGAGCCCGCGTGCTATAGCCCATCATTCATGAAATTTGCATCCCTTCAAAATGGCACGCCGTGGTAACCGCGGGGTAGCTTCCTTGGTAGCTGGTGTCTACTCGGTACTGTCTACGCAACATCCACCTTCTCTCCACTAGTGGGCAAAACTATACAGGGTAGTTATTGGGGTAGGTACAGCAGGATAGCACATTACTGTTACTCAAACGCTGGACTTTGTAACCTAGATTGCAGCGACCGCCCTCGCAATAGCCCAGTGTGTACTGTGCACTAGTTGCCAGAGGTAGACATGGTGTGTGTAGCTGCCGTATAGGGCTACCACGGGAGTAAGAATCCGGCGGTGTATTTGTGAAAGTCTGTGTAAATGACCATGTCCAAATTTAGTGTGAACAATAGCACTTGGGTGACCTGCCCACTAACTGTATGCACAGAGAAAAATGCTGTTTAGAGTTTATACAGTTGTTTACCAAGTTTAAACATTTGTTTACAGGTAACAGGTTGTTCAGTTCGTAACCAATTGTTGAAAATGTAAACAGCATTTTTCTTGAGTGCATTTACCTACCTGCAAAACTCAAAGCAATATATGCATATAGCCAGCCTGGTCATTTCCAAGGGGTTAAATTTCCAGTGGGTGCAAAAATTGTCCCAATGGCAGGCAAAATGTCTCGGTTGTAAGGCAAAGGGTGCAAAATATGGCTGATTTGACTTGAATATCTGTCTTTACCTTTCCCATCTTCTCTCAGCATTTTATCCAAGGGGTACTCTGCCCCCTCTGTCAGTCCACCCAGCCATCTACACCCTGACTCATACAAAACAGTACAAATGCAGCATAAATGAAATGACACTCTATTGCATGATAGCAAAGTAGGTTAGAAAGTCATAGACATGAGAAATTCCAGATCGATTAACACACAGAATTAATGAATGCATAATCAATTTCTGCAATGTAATGCAAGATCTGGAATAGAGGTATTGACCTATTTAAGAGTATTACATGTATTGAAATATATCTGCTAGTACCTATACTTAATTGGGGGATAGATAATTATTTAATTACAGTTGATTGATACAGGCTTCATGCATAAAACACATTTCGTATAATCTCCTATGCATTATGGGACATTGCCTTTGTCTGAGTATATCTAGCTACAGGGTGAGTCAAAAAAAAATTGACCCTGATTGTGTCCGCCATTTGAATGGTAAGTAACATATATCTAAAATATTTGGTATCATCTGAAAGTTTGGTTCATTATCTTAATTTAATGCAAAGATCATCACATCGGTTTGATAGACCGAGCTACAGTCGTTTTAATCAAGTTGTCGGTTTTCTGCTCTGTTTCCACGGATTCACATTGAAATAAACGGCATTCAGCGAAGGAAGGAATATCGTGTCCAGAAGAAAATCGGTCTATTATTAAACCGATTGGAATGATCTTTACAGCAAATAATAAGCTAATGAAAATAGGCTTTCCGCCAGAACCACATATGTTAGATAATTTATTAAAAATTCAAACGGCGGACCGGACACAATCAGGGTCAAGTTTTTTTTGACTCACCCTGTACATGCAACCACCTATCAGGCACGGATCCAAGGAGGGAGCGGAGGGGGGCGCGCCTCCCGGTTTTAATTCTGCAAAATCTTGTAAAATCAGCCCATTTTGGGACAAGTTTTCACCCTTCAGCCCCCCGGTAATTTGACGTTTTTCAAATATTGACCCGCCCATGGCTAATGGACCTATACATTGCGGAGGACTTTTCCGTCGGCAACTTGTGTTCCAGGACCAACATCTTTTGACTCGTCTCATAGTGGCGATTCATGATTTGTTTGGCTTATTCCATAATGGTTACAGGCACTATCAGTGATCTGCTAAATTAGAAAAAACCATATAAAAAAAATTTATAAAGAAATCATTTTTGGCATAATTCCGTAAACTGGGTCTTCCCAAAAAAATTCAAGCTCTGAATAACTAGTAGCTGTATAGCCAACAAAATAACGTTTGAGGTCATTACACAAGTGTATGGGGAGTTTCTTTAGCCAGTGTAGTCCTTAACTGTCCCGCGGCAATACAGGTGGCCTAGCCCAGTATATAATCACATTGAACAGATTCTGACTCATATATGACTAGGTACTTTTTAAAGTGAATGCATAAGATCACTGCATTATGCATGAGATTTTACAGTTTATTCAGGTGAAAATTCCCAGTGCACCCAATTCCCAGAGCACTGCAGCTTTACTTCACAGTTTGTCATTCCACGGACTCTAGCTCTCTCATGATGGACTCAACAACAGCGATTGATTGACTCTGTAAGGGCTGGACACCAGCTAGAGTAATGGAGAAGATCAAAACGAGGCCAAGATAATAGTATTTGTCATCTCTTGGTATAAACAAACTATTTTTAAAGGTGCAACAAGAGATTTTGAGGGCACCCAAATATTGTGTCATAATAGTAATTTATAATAGATTAGACACTCAATAGATTTCTTACCCTTGTATTTTGACTACAGAAATGCCTTAAAGATGCGCAAAAAAGGTGATTTGATTGCTTACTATTTCAATGTTAACAAAAGGCGGAATTTTGTATTGATTCCTATACGAAATTAGGAAATTTTTACAAATTTTTGTTACCAAAGAAAACATTCATCAGCTTACCTTTCAGATGGGGATAAATTTTGATGGGAAGCGTTACATCAGGGCAAATATCCGTATTTAGATTTTTAAGGAACACCCGATATGTGAAATATCTCGTTTGCACCTTTCACACCTTGGGCAACTAACTGACTGATTTAATTGGTTGTTAACAGAGTTATATGATATATAATTAGCCAATCAGGAAAAATTAAATCGGTCCTCGGTCCGCTTGTTGTAGCCTGCCGCGCGGTTTGTGAATGTGATAGGACTCACATGACCTTTGACCTTGATATGTGACCTTACCTCAAAACAAATGAGGGATCTGCAGGTTAAACTCCAAACCAAAGTTTGGTCCAATTGCACTTCACTTTTCAATGATGGTTAATTTTACATTTTTCAGCCTATTTACAACTTGACCTCACATTGCCTTTGACCTTGGTTATGTGACCTTTGACCTCATTAACAAATGAGGGATCACCGTTGCACCTATGGACTAAAGTTTGGTTTTCCAATTGAACTTCAAACTTTTCAATGTAGGTAATTTTGACAATTTTCAGCGTATTTTACAACGTGACCTCAAATGGACTCTTGACCTTGTATGTGCATTTTCACCTCATCAACAAATGGGGGATGTCATGTTGACCTGTGATCCAAACTTGGGTTAAATCATCAAAGTATGTGGATATACAGGGCAAATGTTAACCCTTTTTCACAACAGGACATCAACAACACAAAAAGACATCAACAACAGACTTCAACTACAGTGGACAAAAGTGATCCCTATGCTAGGCGAAATGTCAACTGTCTAGCTGGTCCAACTATGGTAAAAAATGGCTGACCATGGTTGACTATGGTCAAGCGATGATCAGCCATGGTGGCTGGACCATGGTCAACCGTGTTTACCATGGTCCCCATGGTATACCATGGTCGGACCCACCATTGCTTTTTAGCATGGATGAGCATGTGAAGCAATGGTTCATAACCTTGTGGGCCATGGGTTGACCATGGTCACTTCAAGTATATACGCATGGTTCAACCATGTTATCACTCATTGAACATGTTGACCATGGTCACTTCAGTGCAATTGTGACTGGACCATGGTCGCTAACCCAGAAACTCAAGTTCTGATCATGGTTGAGTAAGGTAGTCCCATGGCTGACCATGGTTGACCATGGTCAATAAATTAGGAAATGATTGTCTAGCCATGTTTGAACATGACACTTAGGTCTGTAATGTCGGACCCATGGTTGACCATGGATCACTTCAAGTAGTGTGCTCTGACCAAGGTCACTGCATTAGGAAATTTGATATGTATGACCAATTATGTATGACTATGGTCACTACAAGTGTCCAGGGCCCAAGAATTGTGAGAAGAAAAATATTCAAAATCATTGCAGAGCTTTAGGTTAATTAGGAGATCAATGGAGTCCCCCAGTAATGCCTTAATAATTGAACTTTGCACTACTAATCAGCTCTGAAGAAACTAAGAAAGTCATGGGTTGAATGGGTGGCCCACAATTAACAGCATTAATGGAATTGGTTAAAATATATGGCATTACATGGTTTTGGGGTACTGGCACAAGTCAATATGTTGTACATTATTACTCCCACCAATGCACTGATGATGTAAACATAGATATGTGCCACACTATTCTTGTTGGTCAACCAGGTCCAGACATGGCTGCCATGGTGGACTAAAGGCCTCGGGACTGTTCCCGCGTTATGTTCTTTAGAATGGGATACGAACACGCTATATTTTCGCCTAAGTACCAAAAATACAACCGAACGAGCGGCGGACGCTGTTTTCGACTTACCGAGGGTCAAAGTTCATCTAAATCAATACTTTTACAACTGGTATACGGGATGTGATAAAAAGTCACAATCGTTCATAGGCCAACTACGAACATGCTATTACCCATGCTATTTCAGAAGCCATTTTGAAAATCTGCCAAAAAAACTCCGTGCCCAATCTATGCGACGATAAACTTCTGCATAACCACATGCTGATGATGTTCTTGGATATAAAAGGAACATTTTATATTCGAGGGCCCCTGACGAAATCAAACGAGAAAGTGCAATTTTTCGGTGCCGTAGGTTTTCGGTTTATTGGCGTGGGCGGTAAACATCCAGGCGTCAACCAGTGAGCTCGCCGATTCAATATGGATGTCCGACCTCTAGCCTTTTATTACGTCCACTCTGTGGTTGACTATGGTCAGCGAGATCAGCCATGGTGGCTTGACCGTGGTCAACCGGTGGTTACCATGGTCCCCATGTATACCCTTGTCGACCATCTTTACATGGCTTAGCATGGCTGTCAAGTCACCGTGTCGGCCATGTTGACCATGGTCAAACCATGTTTATATCCTTCATATGACCATTTTGACCATGATCACTTCAGTGCAATAATTTTTTTTCACTGGATACCAGGGATTCCCCGAGGTTTTCAGGATTTGTTCACCCCTGGTTAAGTCTGTGGACATAGGTCGCCATTTTTCGTGAGCCTTGTCTTTTTTTGTGTGTTTATACTGTTGAAAACTTTTTTACAATTGATATATTATATTTTGCCTCTTGCTTCCAAGCAAAATAGGTTAGCTCAGGTAAGTCGCATCCTGTAATACAAATGTCCCTGGTTCATTTCCAGTCAAGTGAGTTGACATAAGATAGGAACTATACTGGTGTATAAAATGTATAAAACCCTCGGATTGTTTTTTTTTACCATGTTTTGAAAAAAATGTGGCACCATTGTCCCATCCAAGGTTGGCAAGGACCAAATTTCACCACCATGGTCAACCATGGTAAACCATTATCCACGGCCGAAAGAAAGAACCCCAACCCCAAAAAAATATTGACCATGGTTGACAGGTTAACCATTTTTTTGAAATGCATCCACCCACGGCACCATGGTAACAAAACAACCCAAATGCCCATGGTCAACCATGGTCAAACTCTGCATGTTTGACCATGGTTAACCATGTTAAACCTGCTCTATAACATGGTTGACCATTTTTTTGAAATGCACACTGCTGCCGACCATGGTCGCATTACACATCCTAGTTTTGATCTTGTTGCCATGGTCACTTGTGGAATTTTTTGACCATGGTTGGCCGTGGCTGGCCATCTTTTTCAAAAACTGGCTAACCATGGTTTGACCAGGGTCAAAACCATGGTTGAACCATGGGTTAACCATGTTTAAAAACCATGTTTTTTTTTCGCATAGGGGGTGGCTTCTCCTTAAGCGTGACACACAAAAATGGTAAGAAATCTTAAAGGTTATATGGATCATCATGGAAGGTCTATTTTGATTTGTTATCCTGAGGATATATCATGCTTTATCATGTAATGATCCATCAGAGATGCTGTAAGAAAAAGGTGGTAGGCCTCAGTGGTCCAGGAAAAAAACATTGCGGGAATGAGTATAATCTTTCAATGGTCTGAACTTGTTTGGTTTACCAAGCATGCCAAATCCATTAAAACCTAGAGGCATCAACTTTGGTTTAGGGTAGGGCGGGGTAGGGGTATGTGTGGCGAAAAGCCAAATTTGTGCATTAAAACGGAATTGTTTGAAGTGGGCCTTTGAATTGATTTTGGACCTTTGGTTTATGCTCTTGTAACTTAATTTGGTCCAAATTTTGAGAGATGATGATGAAAAATACAAATTTCCCCATATATTTGGCCTATAGAGATAAAATTTGGGGTGTTTTTGTAAAATGGAAGGTCTCAAGAAATGGAGTATGCTTGAACAGGTGGTCTAAAGAACTGCATGGAAAAGAGTTGTGAATGGGTGGTTTGACTGCTGACATATACCATTACATTAAGTTTTTCAGTGCATTCTTTCCCCGGGGAACATTTGAGTACTATGGTAATAAATTGCCCACTTGCAACTTGATGATTTAAGATTTACATCAGTTGCAAGTGGTTAGCTCGTGACGGGTACATTAAAAACTAATTCCTTAAGGATTCGAAAAGTAATGTTCTTTCTCTTATTTACAATTGATTCAGATTTTTAAAGGTGAGTGGGTGAATATGAATTGGCTGAATTATTGAGAACTAACAGCTGGGTATTGGCAGTTGAGAACACTGCCCATGTGTAACTCATTTAGAAGAATAAAGGTATAATTTTGGGACCGGATGCCACTTATGTAGTGGAAGAATGAGGCGGAGGCCACATTCTTCATGCAAAAAAACAATGGTATCAATTCGTCATAGAGAGAGAGAGTACAAGTTCCATACAAAGTCATCTGTTATTCTCATTTAACAAGATTTCATAATTGAATGTAACTCTTTAACCTAATTTTGCAATCCTTATTGCTTGAATCAACAAGAAAGGACTGCTGAAACAGCCCGTGACAAAAATCAAACTGTTGAATGCAAAGAACGTACGCAATGAGACGCAACATAGGCAGGCGCGCACGAATGTAGCAAGCACGGGATGACGCGCGGAGCGCATTATTAACTCCCCCAAATAACATCATATGCAGTGCGTAGTACGGGGTCTATAATGATGGATTGAACCCGGGCAGGAACCACTTAAATTACGTAGATTCCCAATGCGGTTTCTTTAACGGTCCTTGTTCCGATTTATGTGTATGTGTTCTCTACTTGATATGAGGGAGCCTGGAAATGGCACATACACCCCATCAAGTACCGGTTGGGAAATAGAGATATGAACCGATTATTTGTATCGGACCTCGGACGGCGGCCGATTTGTAAAATCGCAAAAAGATCGGATCGCAAAAATATGTCAGAGCTTGCGATCCTCAAACCGATTATATTTGGAATGAAAGAAAGACAAAGGATTAATGGGAATTTCCAGTTTTAAGTTGGAAAACACGAGTTGCTCAAACTGATTTTAATATGTGTATTTAGCTACCATCTTCATCAATTATAACACTCTAAGCCTACATGAGAAAACTTAAGGCTAATTGAGCTACTACGCTATAAATACATATCAATCTCAACTTCAAGGTGGTTCCAAATTCAGCTATGGGCCTACTGCAACTGTTATGGTCCTGTCTACGTTACAACGCCATGGAAGGGCGCATGACCTCTGCTCGCCAACGGAAACAAAAGTCGTCGTTTGTACAAGTGAAACTGAGAAAGTCTGCTTTGTTTATTATTTTTGTATCTTTTGCGGCTTCAAGTTCAAAGCCTTCAATGAACATTAAAAATCCTTGGAAGCAGAGTCCAGAAATACGGCGAAAATATTCCGTTTTCCAAGCTTTTGTTAAGTATTTTTTTAGGTTCGTTTCACTGCAGTGGCTGGATTTTTGTTACAGCATCAACAGTGTCATAATAAATATGTAGAAGAGACTAAATTTACTACCAAGACGGACAACCCTCGAACCACCACAATATGGCATATTGCCGACGCGGCATTCCAACAAACATATTTAACACAAACTTTAAACTATTGGAATATTAAATACTCAGGTCTTATCTAAAAACATTTCTATGGCAATATGACTGAAGAAAGGTCATGGTACTCATTATAAATGTGTTACAACCGGCCGATTCTCGGCCGACGATGTATTGATGAAAGGAGGACAAAGGATTTTACAGAAAAGTAGAAAACACGGAGAACAAGAGTGTGCTCAAAAATGATTACTTATATGATTAACGACCTCTACATCATATATTCAATCATAAAAAACCATTAGCAGCCCACCTGAGGAAAACTAGGTTTGAATAAAGGCGTGCATATGGATGCATGTGCGTAAACGTTGTTTTTTTTTAAATTCAAGTCATGGTCAACTGTAGAGCAACAAAGTACTTTAGTAAAGAACAAGGTTGTTTTCGCCTTGGTGCATCGTTTGCAATTTTGCAGATATAATGGTGAGTCGTATAACAATACCAAAATGTAAAAATAAACATGGGATTGTTCCTTTTTGTGGACTTATAATAAATAAAAGTTGTTATTTTGATTGATCTTCTGCTCGAGTTATATTTTGAAATTTCACAAGTTTAGTGTTATGCCGAAAAAGTATCTGTGTTGTTGTGTTCATAGTTAAAAATTAAACATTTCTTAATCGGTCGTTTTAGCTCTGTGGGCTCTGACGAGTACCAAACACCTTTTCCCACTATGCTAGTATGCTACGTAATTAGGTTGACTAATATGCAAGCTCATACTTCCGAACCGCCGTAGTTTTGATACCACGAGCCAAACGTGAGCGCGCGTTGTGGACCGGTGGTTAAGAATGAATATCAATTTGCTTAGAAATAAATAACGCTTATGCCACAAAGGCCATGTTGGCGCTCGCTAATCATCGATCCATGCTCGAATGATTATTATGAAGTACATAAAAAGATAATGGGATCATCAGCAGGAAGGTCAATGAATTTCTCAGCCCTTGCGAGGCGCGAGGTACAGGTCAGCTCACGCAATCGCGATGGCTCGGCAGCTGTCAGTCTCTGTCCTTGTTGACTCTAAAACGTTTTTCCCGGGAATCCCATTAGTCATTGAGATTGATGGCGGGGGGGGGGGGGGGGTTTGGTTATAGGGTATACTTCCCGTGACAAAAATTATGTTTAAAAGAAAAGACTGGGAAAAAATCATAAAAAAAATAATACAATTGAAAATTGCACATTAAACCAATCCTGAATTTTTTTCTTCTAAAAAGAAAAAAATTTTATTAAATAATTTTCGCCATTTTTACCGCCAATGTAAACTGCTAGTTTACTATAGAGCCGTTTAACCGCACATGTGCCTTCGCACCCACCTGTCACGCAGAATTCGCATATTGTAGACGCCTGACCTGGGAGGGACAGGCACGGGAAGGGCGGTCGGACCTTACGGGTTATACTTGTAACAAAAAGTTTTGGGTTTATTAAACTGAACGGCAATCATTTTGAAATGCAATTAATAATAAATGAAATCTTCAATTTAAAAATGAGCATGATGGTCCGATATTCTGATGAACAGGACAGGAGTTGTTGCGGGATGGGAAATTTACAATTGTGCAGCTTATGATGGGCGGTACTTTATATTTTACACACAAAACCTTTTCCTCTAAATACCTCATCGGAAATTGTAACAAATGTGGGGACCACCACAGATTTATTAACTATAATCATCGTCGCCAATTCATAAAGTTTAAAAAGTTGAACCACAAGTGCAACTCCTACTTAACTCACTAGGGTTGGTCGTCTTAACACTTTAAACAGTATAGGACAAACCATCGGATCGGAGCGGTGGATCGGCCGATACGACAAAAAAAAGTATCGGGCATCGGATCGGCAGAGGAAACCCTGGGTCGGTTAATCTCAGTGGGAAACACATTGCGTGTACGGTGTACTTCTTCCCTTTTTTCGGTGGGGATGGCAGACACAATAAATGCATGTTGCAAAGCCCTATTCAATAACGTGCTAATATTGAGGTAACCACTTATTAAAACGGCGGTTTTTGTTATATCTTGGGAAACATGAAATGGAGTTTGAGGGCCTTCCAAATTTCAAGAGACATGAGAAAAAATACGGTCTTTTCATCTGACTGAAATCAAAATCGATATACTTCCGGGTAAATCAGGGGGGTCCCAAAGATGATGGGAACAAGCACCTTTAAGATTACACTATAAAATGAATATGGGGTTAGAATAGATTACTAGCTGCCTATTCTCAATATTTTTATATACAAATGAATGTTCACAGTGGGATCTTCAATCACACTATTACACCCCCCTAAACGATGTTATCATTCTTTTTTTTTTATTTTTTTTTTTTTTTATATGAGATTTAAGGATGCTCACAGCTGTTTGAAGTATTATTTATTATGTAAAACTAGAACAATGATATTAAGTCTGACACAGTTTTGACATCCGATTGAGTGCCATTAGCAACATCGTGCTAATGTTACAAAATTAATTGCTGCAGCTGGCAAATGTTTTTTTCCCGAAAAGGGGGTGACTGGGCATGAACAAACCTCATCCTCCACCCCCGTCCCTTTATTCCAAAAAATGGAGATTTGGCATCATATTTTGGTTAGTATTCTAGTTCAAATGGTTTTTGTGCAAATTGGAACCTAGGGTAGAAATAAACAACCGTCAATCATAGTTGAGCCAACTAGGTCTCTGTGAATTAGTCCTATTTCTTCATTGAAAAATCCCCACAAAATGAGTTACCAAGTGTGTATGTGTGGCATTTTGTCCCCAAAGTATAACTTATGTGGAGTACCTTTAGAATACCCTACATACAGCGGCAGCGCGAAGATACACCATTTTTACAAACAGCAAAAAACAAACACGGCAGAAGCGCGAGGTGCTAGTTAGTGCATGACATACCCTGGCTGTTGAAATAGGTGTGTTATCGCGAGTGTTTCGACAGTGGCGGTAAAACCTAATTACGCCGACACCTGTTACGTCTGACAGGTAGGCCTACTCATCGAAAAGATTGCAACTGAATTAATTACACCGGATATGATTTTTTATATTGAACGTTTTTAGCATGAATACGTATTTCTTTACAACTTATGAAAATCGACCTTTCCAATTGAACACATTGAAGATTTTCCCCATTGTGATAGTGTCGTTGTTAGAGCCCGTTTGAGTCATGTTGATCAAGGACTAAAAGAAGGGGGTTTGGACCCCCCACCTCTACTGTTTTAAGAATTGGGCAACGGCGACAGGGCGAAGTTCAACCTTATGAAAAGTTGGCAGCGGCGACCAAGCGGTGAAATTTGACCTTTAAAAAAAGTTGGATGCGGGAGGACAGCGCGAAGCTCCAGAATTTGTAGGCAACAGCCGGGGCGGCCCCACAGCGCTACTGATTGGTGTCTAGGCCCGTTGAGTCATTTTGTATCAAAGAGTAAGGAAGGGGGTTTGGACCCCCCCCCCCCCCCTTCCTCCTATTTAAAATTGGGCCGCGGTGACAGCGCGAGCTCAGATTTTACAAGGAGGCAACAGCGGCTACAGCGGCAACAGCACTAATGATTGTTGTTCAGCCCTTGAGTCATTTTGTATCAAAAGACTAAATAAGGAAGGGGGTTTGACCCGCCCCCCCACTTCCTCCTCCTCCTGTTAAACTTGGACAGCGGTGACAGAGCGAGCTCAGATTTTACGGCAACAAGCGGCAACACGAGAATGATTGTTTGTAAGTGGTCATTTTTCAGTCAAGGACTAAGGAAGGGGGTTTTCCTACCTCTAACCTGTTTAAAAGTCGATGTTGCATCAGCGCGAAAGCTTCACTTTTTGCAGGCAACAAAGCGGGCGACGCGGCAACATCGCGCTAATGATTGTTTTTCTTAGCTCATTGAGTCCATTTGTTAAAAGGTTAAGAAGGTGGTTTTGGGAACCCCACCTCCTTCTCTTAAAATTGGGCGCGGCAACAGTGCAAGCTCCAGATTTTGTAGGCATTAGCGGCGACAGCGGCAACGTCGGAATGATTTATTGTTGGTTGGTCCTTGGGTCATTTTTATCGGATGAGGACTAAGGAAGTGGTTTGGACCCCCATCTCTACCTGTTTAGAAATTGGGCAGCCGGCGACAGCTCGAAGTTCAACCTTTATGAAAAGTTGGCGCGGCGACAGCGCAAATTTGACCTTTTAAAAAAAGTTGATGCGGCAAACAGCGCGAAGCTCCGAATTTGTAGGCAACAGCGGCGACAGCGCCACCAGCGCTAATGATTGTTGTTCTCGCCCGTTGAGTCATTTTGTTCAAAAGACTAAGGAAGGAGGTTTGGCCCCCCCCCCCCACACACACACACTTACCTCTCCATATTTAAAAATTGGGCACGGTGACAGCGCGAAGCGTCCAGATTTTTACCAGGCAAACGCGGCAACAGCTGCAACAGCGCTAATGACTGTTTTTCTAGCCCGTTGAGTCATTTTGTAATCAAAGACTAATGAAGGGTTTGTACCCCCCCCCCACTTCCTCCGTTTTAAAATTGGGCAGCGATGACAGTGCGAGCCTCTAGATTTTACAGGCACCCCCAAATGCCCAATAGCGGCGACAGCGGCAACGCGCGAAGATTTTTGTTGATGTCATTTTTTATCATAGACTAAGGAAGGGGGTTCCCCTAGCTCTAACTACTTGTTTAAAAAGTCGGATGCGTCACATCAGCGCGAAGCTTTTCACTTTTGTCAGGCAAACAGCGCAACAGCGCGAATGTTGTAGTTCTAAACACTGGTCATTTGATCAAGGACTAAAAAGGGGTTGGACCCCTTCCCCCACCCTTTTGTTTAAAAGTCGACAGCGGGAACTTCCACCTTTATTATGAAAAAGTAAGTGACTGCGTCGTACGGCGTGAAAGTGAACTTTAAAGAAGTTTGGATACGGGACAGCGCGAAGCTTCAGATTTTACAGGCAACATCGGCGACTCGGCACCAGCGCTGATTCCTAGCCCGCTGGTACAAAGTTTTTGGACTAGGACTAATTGGAGATTATTATCCATTCGATTCAAGGAATGGTAAAACACTTAATGCAGTTTTAAACGTTCAAGAAATCAAAAGGGTACTATCCCCATACTGTAACCCATAATCCATAAGGCAGCTGTTTTTATTAACATTATATGAGTATAACCCAAATAGCTGCCGTATCTTTATTTTCCTATCTAGTGTATTGTTGTGCTAATCACAATTCTTTCATGACTTTGCATTTTGGGGTATTAAAGGGGGATGGGCCCAATTTAAGTATATAAGTTTTGACAGATCTGATAGAATGGACTTCATTCCCAACCCCCATCTATTAAGTGATCTTCGGTGAAATTGAATCTTGAAGAATGACCCAACCCTCCAGTCACACCCTTGTTTTAGAAAATATGCTCCATGTTTACATGCATGTTCAATATCTACAGTTTACATTACATATGGTTTACATTAAGAAGGATAATCTTTAAAGAACGACCATCTTCACCCTTTATTGGTTTAGTTTGCGTTGAGATGACTCAATCAACTTTCAGAAAACACATTTAGAAGGTGGCATTTCATGACCTCATAATTACCTTGACCGTTGTAAATATTATTTGCAGGTCAGAAATATTCATTCACCCTTGCTGTTTGGAAACATCATTAAGAATGATTGGCCAGCGGCGACAGCGCGAAATAAAAGTCGGATGCCGCACAGCTCGAAGCTCCAGATTTTTTTAAGGCAACAACTTAGAAGGGTCATTAAAATTGCATCTTTGGTTTTTCTAAAGAAGGATAATAATGGCGTTTTGCGATGCGAGTAAATTATTTTAGAAAATATTTTAATTGCGGGTTTGAAGAACGATTCAACCTGCTATGGGCGTGGGTAAAGATGGTTAGAAGACATGTTAATTGCGGGTTAAAGAGCTTCAACTTCACACCCGTTGCTTGTTTTGGACAACACGTTAAAATGATGCCCTTAGAAGGAACAATAAACTAAATCTTGTTTTCTAAAGATAATAATGGAGTTTTTCACAGCCGTTGTGTACATAACGGTTTTTTCAGACACTTGGATCAGTATTGACAGAAAACGATAATTAAGTCGAAGGCATGCAATTGATATGTTCTTTAATTGAAAGATAAATTGTGTAATAATTACTAGAAATTTTGAAAATTTGAAGGAAAAAATTGCCCCTTGGTTTGAAAAAGAAGCAAAACTAAGGAATTGATGGAAATCTGCTGGAAAAATCCAATATGGCGGCTATGATATGTTCCTGTATATAGGCATTACCAAATATGGTCAGAAAAACTTAATTGGAAGCCATGACAATATCAGTCTTATTGAAAGAAATAATGATATCATTAAGTACAGACTTAAAAAAATGAAGACGAAAATTGGTCCTTTGGGTTAAAAAGGCAGTAAATTATTGTATTTCAGTAAAAATCCAATATGGCGGCTATCAAAACCATGTCCGGGGTCTAACCCTGGTTTTTTTGTAGGATCGATGTTTTGAGTATTTTGTTGTTCTAAGAACAGACTCTAAATATTCTAACACGTTAGAATGGATTCACTAAAAGTATCTTGAACACGTTTAGAATGATTCAACTTAGAAGGATCATAAATTGAATCTTTGTTTGACCTTCACCCTTGTGCCGTTTTATTCAGTCAGTAAATTCAGCCAGTAAATTTGTTTAGAAACTTTTAATTGCGGTTTAAGAACGATTCAACTGCAACCCTTGCTGCTGTTTATAACAATGCTCTAAATGTTTAAAAACGTGTTTAATATTTGCCGTTTGTGTTTACATATGATTTATTTAAGAAGGATTAATTCAAAGAACGACCCCATCTCACCATTGTAAATATTGCATTTGCAGGTTAAAGAACGATTCAACTTCACCATCTTCACCCTTGTTTTAAACAGCTCAATGTTACAAAACGTGTTCATATCTATACAGTGTGTTTATTACATAATTGTTTTAATAAGGATATCTTTAAAAAAGAACCCCATCTGTTTGCCCTTGTAAACGTTTACGGGTTAAAAGAATTCAATCACCCTTGCTTGGAAACACGTTAAGAAATAGTCATTTACAAAGATCATTGAATTGAATCTTTGAAGAACACCCTCTTCACCTTTGTTTAGAAAACATGTTCAATGTTGACAAACATATGTTCATATACAGTTTGTGATTACGTTTGTTTATATATCTGAAGAAGGATATCTTTAAAGAACGACCCTCTTCATCTTATTGGTTTTTAAGAACACAATGTCAATGCTATGGCCCCGTAAATTAAAGACGATTCAAACTCCCCCAAAAAAAAAAACCCTTACTTTTTTTTTTTTTTTTTTTTTTTTTTTTTAAAAAGCATGTTCAATATTTGCAGTGTTGTGTTTACATACGGTTTATAATAGTAAGAGGATATCTTTAAAGAACGAGCCATCGTCACCTTTATTGGTTTTTAGAAAACAGTCATGGCGATTCCAGTCAAATTAAAAGACGATTCAACTCCACCCTTACTTGTTGTGTAGAAAAACATGCTCACTGTTTAAAAAAGTTTTCAATATTTTGCAGTTTGTGTTACATACGGTTTATATTAAGAAGGATATCTTTAAAGAACGACGCATCTTCATCCTTGTAAATATTTTATTTGCCGGTTAAAGACCGATTCAACTTCACACCCTTGCTTGTTTTTGGACACATTAAGAATGATTCTACTTAGAAGAATCCTTAAATTGAATCTTTTTTTACATTCACCCTTGTGTGTTTTTATCATGATTGAGTAGTTGTTTTCTAAAGAACGGGTTCCAATACCAAGATATTCCTAAATTTGACTAGAAAAGGCTGTGTAACTTTGTTTTTCCTAAAGAGGATAATAATGGAGTTCCGATGCAAGTAAATTATGTTAAAAAGATTTGAATTGCGGGTTTAAAGAACGAGTCAATCAACTGCGATGCGAGTAAATTCATGTCTAGAAAACATTTCAATTGTTGGGTTTTATATAACGATTCAACTTCAACTTCACCCTTGCTTGTATATAGTATTATCTTTCCCTGGATATGCCAGCGCACGATAGTGTTGAAAAAAAAACCCTGTGCTCTTGCCGGAATTTCGACCCGGCGACCTTCGTATACATGCACGACGCCTAACCGACTTGCTATCAATCTGGGTCGGTAGAAGAGCGCTAGATAACATCTAGAGGGTTAGGTTTCGAAAGCGTCCTTCGTTTTCCTAGCGGTAGCATCAGAACTGTAATATTTGTTAACATATACTATTAGATTTGTTTGAAATATTAACTACTTAGGTGGGCAACGCGAGCGTCTTTTACACCCTTGCTTGTTTTGGGAAACACGTTAGGAATGATACAACTTAGAAGGATCATTAAATTGGGCAATTTTGTTTCCAAATATTCTAAATTTTGACTAGAAAGAAAACCTGGTTTACTTGGTCAAGAGGGTTGTAGAAAACCCGTTAATTGCGTTTTACAAAACATAAAGTTAAGAATTTTGTTTAAAGAACGACCACCTTTGGGTATTGGTATTTAAAAAATGGCAATTCGATTCGAGTAAAACTAGTTTAGAAAAACATTTTTCTTGCGGACCATTTAATGCGGGTTAAAAAGATACTTTGTTTCGGACTTAGCGGATCATTAATTGAATCTTTGTTTTCTAAAAGAAGATGTAGGAATTTTGTAAGGATCATGATTGCGATGCGAGTTAATTATGTTTAGAAATCTGCACTGCGGGTTTGAAACTATTCATTCACCCTGCTTGGCTGTGTTTTAGAAACCTGCTCAATGTTTGAAGAACATGTTCAATATTGCAGTTTGTGTTTAACATATGGGTTATGTTAAGAAGGATATCTTAAGAAACACGACTTTAATAACCTTGTTGGTTTTTAGAAAACACGCCAATTGCGATGCGAGTAAATTATGTTTAGAACACATTTTCATTGCGGGTTGCGGACTTTTAAAATTGCGGGTTAAAGAACGATGCAACTTCACACTTGCTTGTTTGGAAACAGGTTAAATAAATAGTGGTTCTAACTTGAAGGATCATTAATTGAATCTTTGTTTCTAAAGGATAATAATTGAGTTTTGTATAGGAGCAAGTGTAGCATTTGTTTTCTAAAGAACAATTTCAATTGCCAGAAAACCTGTAGTCGTTGCAGAAGAGTGTAGAAAAACATGTTAATTACGTTTACAAACCATGTTCAATGTTAACTGCTCGCGCGTCGTGCCGGCCACTGTTGTGTTTACCCTTTGGACCCTGGCCACGTTTTTGTATACGTTTGTTCAACCACCCGGGTGTGTATCAACACAAATGACCGCAGATAGGGACGTGCCACAGACATCGTTCTCATTCAGCCCTTACTGGTATAGCATGACCCCCTTTTTTCATGCCATTTTTTTTTTTTTTTTTTTAATTTGGTCTTTTTTTAAAATATTCTCAAATTTGTTGGAAAATTAGTCAAATTTTTCTTATTCGGAAGCTAAAATTTTCTAAATTTTTCTTTTTTTAAAATTTGTGTTTAGTTCAATTTCTTAAATCTGAAGCCAAAATATTCAAAATTTGGCTTAAAATGCCACAAAAGTAAAAAAGGAAAAAAAATAGCAAATATGTGTTAAATTTGGTCCAAAATTTGCATCTCTGGTATAGCTAATGGGTCCTCCTTTTGGGCAAAAAATTGGTATAGATATGGGTCCTACTTCCATACTCTCGAGGCCCACGTCCCTCCCCAAACCAAACTTGGGTACCCACCCCCCCCCCCCCCCCTGGGTAAACAGCATAATTTAGTGCTTCAGCGGTGGCCTTCCAAATGTTTTTGCAGGTGATTTGGAAAGCCATCTGTAAAGCCACAAGGCCTATGGCTTGTTCGACAAAATGCATTTTTTCATGTTAATTCTGAATGTACCAGAAAATAAAGGATTTTTACATTTTGGAAGCAAAAATTTACATAAGTAATTTTTGACGGCCACTTGAGTCGCCGTTAGTTCTCCAAAGGAGTAAAGAACGACACCTCTCACCCGTTTTTGGCTTTTAGAAACTGTCAATTGGCGATGTGAGTAAAACCATTTTCAAATGCGGAACTTTTTTAATTACGGGTTAAAGAAAAACGAACGGTTCAACTTCACCATTGCTTGTTTTAAGCCTCGTCCCCAACACCCCAGATTTTATACCGGAGTTAATCAAAATTTTGTCAAAATTTTTTGCATCAAAGAAAGCTATTTTTTCTCATTAATACCCTGTGAAATCTTAGGGAGGCTAAAGATGTTTCGTTTGGAAGTTTGATGAAACATATACTTAAATTGGCCATCTTCACCCTTGTTTATTGAGAAAATATGTTATTTGAAAAATTTAAATGATAAGAGTAAAAATGTAGTTATGTCGTCAATTGCTTAAAAAAGAATAATGATAAAATTGGGGATTTTATTGTTTTAGAAAACATGTCAAAGGATAAGAGTTTGTGTTTGTTTATTGTGTTAAAAAAAATAAAATGATATTAAGAGTATGTTTATGATTAGAGTTTTGTATTCGTTTATTCGTTAAGAAGCTAAAATGATTAAATATATTAAAAGTAGTTAATGATTAGTTTTTGTGTTCGTTAATTTCGTTGTTAGAACACATTTTCAATGATAAGAGTTTGGTGTTCGTTTCTTGTGTTCAGATAAATATACAAATATCAACGCCGTATTTGTTTCAAAAACCTGTTTAAATTCCGGCGTTTCGGGAAATGTTTGGAAATATTCGGCCTAATGTTTGGAAAACATTTAATTTGTTGGGAAAACAATTGTGGGAATTGAATTAGACAACCTTTCACCCTTTTTTCCGGTACCGATAGTTCCTATGCGACAAACACATGAAATCGGCGCTTGGATTACTTGAAAATAATTCCTACGTGAATAATGGTCGCCGAACTTGAATTTCTGCGTGATTAACTTGAAAGGACTTAAAGTTTGACTATAGAAAATCTCGCCAGATTATTTTACTCGGCACCTTGTATGAAGGATACATTTAAAGGACCAAAAACACGATTACTATTAAAAGGTGTCCCATGCCCCAGTATTAAAATAGCTAGTTCGTTTGGGCTGTTCGCCGCGGCATGAGTAAAACCCACATCTTCGCATTCCGAAAGCTGTGTTGGTATCAATTCAGCTAGGCAGCCAATAATGAGCAAACATCTGCAGGCTTGCGCTGTGCCGGTGTCGCCGATGCCCAGGCAACAGCCACAGCTTCAAACTCGGTAAGAGAAACGCGATGTCATACTAACGTCATGCAAAGGTAACGAAAATCCCAACTTTATTGTTTTTTTTAAAAACAACCGGGAAAACCAAAATAACCGAAATAGACAAATCAAGCTCAATTAAATTAAAACTTGACGTTCATGGGTTAAAACAAAACGCAACTTGATGAAAAAAACAACGGGAAAAGGGCCACAATTAACAAAAATCGTAAAAATTCAACAATCTAAATTTAAAACTTTTAAATATTTCCCAGGCCCATTGATAAGCAAGCACACCCGAAAAGGGAAAAAAAACCTGTAAACTCTTGAAGTTCTGGGTGTCGCGCTGTCGCCGTTGCAACGTGGAAAACCATAGTTTCACCTCGACGTATTCTCAATAACAAAAACATCTCAACATATAATAAACAACGGGAAAAGGCCAAAATGAGCACTTGCTGACCACTGAACAAATTATAATTAAAAAAAAACCCAACTTTATTGAAAAACAACGAGAAAGGGCCAAAATTAGCCAAATCGTAAAAATAAACAATCTAAATTTAAATAATAAAACATTAAAAAAAAAACCACTTGATAAGCAAGCACAGAACAAAAATGTAAACTCCTGGAGTTCTGGGGTGTTGCCGCTGCCGCGTCGCCGTGCCATGTTAAAACTAGCTTAACACTCGATGTGACGCCATAACAATAATACAATTTATTTAAAAAAAAACAACCCCCTCCCCCCTGGAAAATGCTATAATAGCCCATAGGTACAATGAAGCTCAAAATAGTACAAGCAAGGACCAATCTAAATAAAAGTCGAACGTCATGGTTAAAACTAAACTCCCAAAACTTATTTAAAAGCAACGGAAAAAGCAAAATTAGCCAAAAAGATCGGGAAAAAGGCCAAAAAATAGCCAAGTAGATATCAAGCTAAAAGTGAACAAATCAAGCTAAATAATAGATCAAATCAGGCTCATCAAATTAAACTCGGAAAGTTTGGGGGTAAAACAAATTTATTGAAGAAAAAAAACGGGGAACAAAAAATTGCCAAAATGTAAAAAACAACTCAATTTAAACTCAAATGTTCATAGTTTTATTATCAGGTTCATATTAGTCTTATTCGACAACGGTACAACCCATTTAGCGCTCGCGCTGTCGCCGTTGCCTGGGTTTTAAAAAGGTTTGACTTCGCGCTGTCGCCGTTTGCTGGGTTTTAAAAAAGGTTTGGCTTAGCGCGGATAATGTGGTAGGCGTATTCTAAAGTGTAGCCCTTATGTTTTCGTTAACATTTTGTCTATGGGCCAAACACACACAGTTGAACTTAGCCTTTTACGATAAGTAGGTTCTTTAAACAATCTTAGTGGTTACTTGTTAAAACCAATATGTAGTTGAAATATAGTGATAGGCCCTACAGGTTGCAAGCAGAGCTTCCCATCTTTCTCTGTGCAAGTTTTTTTTTTTTTTTTCTTTTTTTTTTTTTTTTTGTTTTTTTTTTTTTTTCTTTTTTTTTTTTTTTTTACAATTTATAATAAAAAACAAAAAAAAAAAAAAAAAATAAAACCAGAAATAGTACACGTAAGAAAAGGATAGAGACTCCAGCTGAGAAATATGGTGTTTATGTACACTCAAAAAAAAAATAGTTGGGTACATTTACTTAAATATTTGAAAACACGGTTGCTAGGTTGATTTTATGGGAGTAGGGCAACAACAATATTACACACAAGTGATACTTTAATTGGACACGGTTTAAAAGAACACTTTATTTAGTTAGAAGACATAATATTCCTGTAAATCCACTTTTTTGTTGTTTAACTAGATTCTTTTACTTTCGTTTTACTTTGAAACCTAATTGTAAATCAATTTAGTAAAATTTTAATTTACTCGATAAACATAATAGATTCTGCATAAATATGTTAAATGTACTTGACTGCACAAACGTTGAACTAAAAAAAAGCCAGAAGAAAGATATAACGAACAAGATAAGAAAACTCATAAAAAGTCAAATCAGTTGATTAATGAAATTAAAGGCTGATTTACAAGGATTTGCAAAGGATGGCACCCTCAAAATTTCTAACAACTCTTGATTTTTGCATAATAGAGGAAGGCCTGTCCACATACTAATCACTGTGTGGAATAGCAAAGTTCAAATCAATTGTTTATTAAAAAAAACTATAAATTTTTTTTTTTTTTTTTTTTTTAGCCTAGATTGAGAAAGTGCTGATGTGTAAATAAAAACTATTTGAAACCTTGCTTTTTACGAAGGTTACAAATGTTTTGTTGTCGTTATTGTTAAGTTAAATGGTTTAAGTTGTCTGGTGATAATTGTATCAAGAAATACAACATTAACAATGAAATAACTTAATTGATAATAACAAAATATAAATATTATATTATCAATTAAGTTGCATCAACAATTATAAATGAGTATTTTTTTTAATATTTTTTGTTGCCCAATTTACCAGCGCTTCATATTAAGTGATCACGAAGAGTCATTTTAACTAAATGGGGAATTTTATTTTTAGTGAACAATTTGACATCGGTACTTTTAAGTGTGACGCTTTGTAGTAGTTGTAGTAGTAAAACCAAAGTTTTAAAGCCGGGGTTTCCGTATGGGGTAGCCGGATTCACTTCATATTCGCAGCAACCGAACCAAGTACTTTTACATTTTTGTAATCTTCATGAGAAAGTATGGTCAACCTTAATATGGACTGTTGGTTCTACACTTGTGGCTTCTACGTTTCTTTGAATAAATTGTGTCATTGTAATATTCAAGTAATTCATATTATTGCCTTTTGCTACCTTGCCAAGGTTTTATCAAAGTAAAATGAGATGAAAACATAAGTGAGTAAATTCAAGTACATATTTATTTAATTGTCATCCTCATACAATGTACTCAATACAATTGGATCCATGTTGTCAATATCAGCAAATAGTATATTTACATTAAAATTAGGGACTAAAATAACATTTTTAAGTAGCACAAACTTTATTGCAATGTTTCATTGTTGAAATGTACTATAATAGTAAGTAAGTAATCTGGTTAATAGCTGTCAACACGTCTGGCCAAAAGTTGCCAATCAAGTACATCCAAAACCATGACAGAGCTCATCATTGAGAAAATCGCCCATTCTCTGTGGTGGGGGCATCTGCTACACCCTAATATTAGTTGTTTTATGTTTATGGGATGAGAGTTTTAGTCTTGTAGCAATTGTAATATTCACATGGTAACATTATACCACAACCTTTCACATTTAAAAAGCCCATTATATGCTGTCTATAATTTTCTTGTTAAGGTAGGATTAGCGGCTACGGCTTCATGCCCAGATCTTGTTGAAATTCTCATGAAATGTTGGTATTGGTGAAAGAACATGTGTGCCAAATTTTAAGTTTTTTCCAAAAAGGCATTTGGAGATATGTCACGTAATACGTTTTCAAATTCCCATAGGGGGGGGGGGGGGGGAACTTGTACAAGGGTGATGTGGCAGTATAAAAAATGACCAAAATGGGGCAATATTTTGAAAACTACACATTTTATTTCAATTATGTTCAAGTAATTAGGGTTATAAGATTGGTGTTTGTTTTTAATAGTTAAAGAAACATCAAAAGTGCCAACCCCCCCCCCCCCCCCCTACATTTTGTTATTTTTGGTATATCATCCAAAAACAAAGAAGAGGTGGTCGCAACAACACTTTTTTGTTGAAGTATTCTAGAAAATACTGAGTATCCACTTTTCAATTTTTCCTAGAAGAACTACAATCCCTGAGTGATGAATAAGGTGTCATATGAAGGAAATCAAATTAGAAAAATTCTATGTTAGTTTTCAGATTGCGTGTTCTATTTGAATATACGGTTTTCTAATTTTCCCTAAATTATTTTTCCCTAAAATAATTTGTTCTAAAGAATTAAACACTGATTCAAAAAGCCAACGTGAGATTTAGGTATTTTGTTTATTACACACATCCCTAAAGTTTCAGCTTAAAAGCACCTTCCATTTCGGCGGGAAAAATTATTTATTGAAAAATTAGGGAATTTTTAAAAAATAAATAAAAACTCTAAAACAAATATGCGTCTTGAAACTGCAACAATTGTAGAGGAGATTCAATCCTACCATATTCACGTTGGACTAAATGATTAAGGGGTTTGATTTATGTCATTTTCTTAAGGACCATTATCCGATGATCCTACTTAAGGTTATAGTATTAACGTTCTTTTGTAATTATAAGTATATTTGTTGTGGTCCTTCACCCATCAACAGTATATTAAATCGTGGGCATTAATTTGCTTGATCATGCCATGCACTGTTTATTAGAGAAACACCATAACACATATTGCAAATGCTAGGGAGTTTCAAGGTAAACCAACATATTGACTTCATGCCTAGGTCCATTGGCACACTAAGTGAAGAGGTTCATACATTAGGCCATATTTGGTTCATTACCACTTTGAAATTAATGGGGATATCACAGTGGTAAAAAAAAAAACTGATTTGCACTTTAGATATACAAAGAGTTTTATCAGTGCAGATTTGACTGATTTTGTAGTTAGATTTGGAGCTGAGAAGTGTGAAGTTAATGTATTATCGGTGTTGTAGGACTAATTGTTCCTTTCACATCAACATTGAGGGAAGTTAGGATTTGTCATATTTCCTCCAAAATCACAGACTACTGCTTTAAGGGGCACTATGTGTCACAATGTGTGCATATGCTTTGTGTCATTGTCCATAGAAATATAACGAAGAATAAATAGCATGTATATTTTTCTCTCTCACTTTTGTCTCATTTGTTGCGCAAACACTCACACATCGTCACTGAAGTTGCACAAGCACACGCACATCGATGGAAGAAAATATGCCTAAAAGATTCCCGACAACTGCTACTGCAAAAAAGCTGATGACTCCCTGGCCCTGCTAATTTTGCTTAAGAAAAGAGCTATTTAAGTCAGAGGTTACATGTGGACATTAATAACGTCAAATACTTTAATCCCATAAATATGGCATAAGGGCCTTTCCATATACAAGGATATGATTGGGCCAATGGGTGATGCCCAAAACTATAATAAGTAAGTGCATATACATGCTTATTATAACACTTTTGGGTACCCATCCATCGAATCTGGTTCTATACTGTTTCACATTTGAGGAAAATCAGCCTATCTGGGTTCCAAATAAAACATCTTTGGTCATATCTTACTAGACCTAAAGTCAACATTTATATAGAAAGTAGCCCCCGTCTAGGGCACCTCTTAACCCTAACAAAGAACTGTAAACCCTAACCCTAACATCCTTTTGGTTTTCTATCCTATTCCCAGAGAGGAGGGAAGGGGTAACGGGATAGAAACTAAAGACTGTCACGTCCCTAATTTTTACAATTAGAACTCCCTAATCATCAATTTTTTTGGGGGGGATTTTCAAAAGAAAGGAATAACTGTGAAAAAAATGGTGACCTGTCTTTTTTTTATAAGTTTCTTCAAAAGTGCAACCTTTACCATAATTCCAACCACCCCATTGGCCTGGGATTCCTTGTGTCATTGTTATTTTTCTAAAAATGTATACTTTTATATGCACGAATTGATATTTAAAAGATGTGAAAACTCCCATCCATTATAAACATGTACTGCCCTCTATTAATCTGCTATCCTTAATTAGACTATCTCTTCTTATTTAATGGGGCTGGAGTGAACTGCGCGTCTTTCGGCCTAAAAGAAGCAATAAAACCTGACATATTGACTTTACTGCGTATTATGCGGCCGATTGAGGATATGATGATTTATCACTTTAATTAACAGAAGTTATTAATAAATCTAGTCATAGCCATACTCATCGCACACTCTTCGTGAGTAATTAGTATTATGTTGACTCCAGGAATGATGTGCACCTTGACTCTTACTGATTGATGATCAGAGATAATTAGCCCTCTGGTACCCGGGAGAGTGACTCAATATAGTACTTTGCTACGCAAGACTCCCTCAGGGAAAAACATTAACCCAGACGTCCCTTAAAAAGGCATCTTATCTTCTGCTTTTAGTGCACAGTGTGAAATGAAACAATAAATTGAGTTTTTGTAACCCTATAGTGTACTGAATAAATATATGGCAAGGCATCATCATAATGATCACCCTTTATTGTTTCAACAAAAGACATTCAGTGTTCATGTACTCTTATTTTTTTCTGATACATATGGTAGTCTTTTTGAAGTGAAATCGCATTGCAAGAAAACCAGCTTTCAGTTTCCATGCTTACCTTTTAAAGGGACTTCTTATCCGTGCAAAGGCCAAATCCCTATTGTGTATAAATATCTTTCATACATTGCTGTACAAAAGTTGTGGCTGTTACCACACATGAAATATTAGTCTGCTTATTAAATAGTTCCATGCTTCATTGTAAATATCCATAAACCTGTTAATGCTGTACCACAATTGGTATATTACAACATTGGAAGTATTTTTTTGGATATAAATTGGCTTATAGAAGTCCAGTCGACAGTTTAATTTGGTCAAGCAAAATTTTGCAATCTGACCCAACCAATTAGAAAAACTGTTACATAGTACCTTTAGGTTAGGACTGTCTCATTTAGTGCAAGCCGGGAATGTCACTATCACTATTGGTGCAAGTAGGGTTGGTATATCACTGACCTTGGCCATGCATGGAAATATGAGCCTCTTGAACTCAACATCCCATTATCATACAGCTGAGAAGTGTAAACATGGTGGGATGTTACACACAATAAGAACTGTGTACCACTGCATGAGGGTTTGTTCAATTCAGGATTAATCTTCTTCCTGGCAGAAGACAAGGGTCAAATTTTGGCACTCGTGTCATGGACAACTCTTTTACAAAAAAGGGTATGTTATATGTTCAAAAGGCCGACTCAGAGATTTCCCTTTCCCGAGGAGGGACCCTCATTTTTCCAACAAATTGGATGTTTTTGCATGTACATTGCTTGTCCCCTAGACTAATCCTGTGGAAAAACTAAGCTGACAAAATCTAAGTCTTCATTAGAAAATCGCAACTTTGTTTGAAAATTCCCGACCGGAAATTTTTTATACATAACAACGATCCTTAGGCACTGTTATACTGCACATAAATGTGTACTGCATGAAACGAAAATCAGATCATCCTAACTTTGGACTTGAACTTTTAAGTGAGTATCTTTAGTTCCAAGTTGACTATTTTTAATTACTACCAATACTACACAAAAAATATATATTTGTTGGAAATCTCTGAGTCAGACTTTAAGCTTTGAAGTTTAGGGTTGTTATTCAACTGGCTTTGAATGCAAAGGTTACACCAACTCACTATACACAGTGTCTATGAAAAAACTTTAGAGAAATGTGCCCCATTGGTCGATTTGATATTAGTTTTAACATATTACTTACTCTTGGTATTACAAAATTACTTTTAATCCTTTACAATCAAACCGGGTTTGAAAAGCAGCACAACAAAAAACTTTACGGTGGGGTTTTGGGTTGAAGGCCATCCTTTACCAAGAATGAAACTTTATCGACTAAAATCATTTCATTCCCCCTTTAGACAATGCAGTTCTCATACCGCACTAGTGAGTGCACATGTGGTCTGTGGATATGACGGCCGGCCGACTCAATGATGCTGAAGTTGTGGGTTTTGAGCCCCGCTGTGTCCAATGTGTTGTCACTTGGGCAAGGCACTTATACCTCACCAAGTTGCACCCCCTCTGGCTTCAAAAGCGGGACGTATGGACCGAATTGCGTTTCTCCCTAATTTTCCAGGAATTTGACATTTGGCCTATTTGGCACAATTAAAAGCCAATTCGGCATATTTTTGGGCGCTACAACGCGCATTTTGGTCAAATTCAGACTTAAAGGCACTATCAGTGATTTGCTAAATCAGAAAATTGAAAAAATCATCCAAAATCAGATTTTTGCATGTCTGTAACAAGTACAGGTACCCTAACATACCCTGCAAATGAAAAGGCCAGAAGCAAGCTAATAAGAACAAAATCGGATATTTTAGTCATTAGTGTCCGAATGGACACTTCCAACAACACGTAATTGAATGGAGAGTCATATCTTTGAACACTGCCGTTTTCTGCCTTTTCTGTCGATTCTTTAGTTGTAAAAAACTAACTTATGATGATTATACAGATATATCCTTCACTTTTAAGCTATTTCTGCAAATTTAAACTATTTTGTCTCATCCGGATGAATCACTGATAGTGTCTTTAATTGGAGCAAATCACCGGGACGACTTACGAATTTTGCCCCCTCTGGCGGGACGACTTGGAAATTTGCCCCCTCTGGATCGACTACTTCAGTACACCACTGGTGTATTATTATTATTATTAGTCACCTGCTCTAATAATCCATTTTCTTCACTCTGCACAAGCTGACCTCCAATGACCCTTGACCCTGGTATATGACCCTTCAGCTCTACCATGACATAGAAGTCTCTATGGTGCACCTATGACCTGAGTTTGGTGGCAAATGGAGTTAAGGTGTCCATGCATGAGCAATTTGAAAAAGGTTCACCAAAACTTTAACACACACACACACATATACACATACAAACATGGACATACAGAATTTGGATTAGTAGGTGCCTCCCTGCATTTGTACAGGTGACATTAACCCTTTAACTGAACTCGTGCTAGGCAATTTCCTGGGCCTCGCACACCAATGATTTCAGCAGTAAAGATTGGCTAGTGGTGACATGCAGCCAACACACTTTTGTGGGCAAACCAGCAGATATCGGGTTACAGTTTCATTGAAAAACAGCATAGAGGCGAGAAATTATGTCTAGAAATCTAGGGCAGGTACTGGCCAGAATTGCCTATGTCTCGCTAGCTTTAGCAATGGTTCAGCTTCACTGTGCCAAAACAACAAAACCACTGAATCTGGGCTACTTCTAGCCCAAGTTCCGAGGTATAGGATTAAAATGTCCCTGATACTGTAGGAACTTATTGTAATCAACTCATTAAAGCCAGCAATTTCACTGTTAAAGCCATGAAATCAGTTATCACACTATTTACAACTGCAATACAATGAATCCTATTTATTGCAACAAACTTTAACCGATTTCAATATCTTTCTTGCATCAACACGCTCTATATTTGTCTGCTGACTAATACGATTGACCAGCGCATTATGTAGTACATGTTGACAGCGTTGAAAGCACACAAATAACTCTCTAACAGCTGAAATTTCTTTGTGCTTGTCGTGAAATTTCTTGCACTTGTCATCACTGTTGTATTACTGGCACTAAAATAATAGTCATCATAGCCTGTGTCTCATGTCACTATTCCATGATTAAGTAGAACAAAGTGTACTTAGAGCATTAAGTTTTGAATCAGGATGGCGCCGGGGTAAAATAATAGAGCCAATAAGGTTGAGATTAGTAGGTACATATCACAGGTATGAATAATGATATGTAATACCTCATTTTTGTACTGAACATTACATGCACAGTGACAGATGGTGATTCCAAATATTTTTGGAGAAAATCACAAATCATGAGATTAACATTTGAAAAATGTACATACCAGGTTGTATTTATTCAATGATGATTAATTTCTATAATGTAAAACACCAATGTCTCTGTTCTCAACATACTAAAAAAAATCATATTAATGGCCGACTCAGAGATTTCTCTAGGATAGCGCACTCAGTTTTCTAACATATCATGTTTTTGCATGCACACAATACTTGTCCATTATACTAATCACTGTGTGAAATAGCTAAACTAAAATTGATGTCCTTCACAGAGAGAATCCCAACTTCATAATAAAATTCTGGATCCAGAAATTTTGTTATACACGGTATCCTATGGTACTGTTATACTACATAAATGTTTACTACATCAAACGAGAAATCGGTTTCATCTCAAAACATTTTAAGTGACTATCTTTAGTTCTAGCTCACAATTTTTATTACACAAAAAATATATATATTTCAAAATATCTGAGTTGGCCTTTAAAGTGCTTTGAAAAGCTTTGAAACTTGGTAAATAGAAGATGATATTGGTTCCTTTCAATAAATTTGTACAAAATTATTTTAAACAATTGACATTTGTCTATGATGTAATACATCTGATGAATAAAGGTTACGACATAAACCGAGGAAAAAAAACTTATCTACCTTGTCCAAGGCCCTGCAGGCCAATTTGACAGACATTTTACTTCTTGTGCATAAACATGTATGTGGTGTACTGAGGCAGAATAAAAATAATTGTTTTGCTACTGAGTTATTATGTCTGTAAAATTGGCTCACAAAGCTAGAATAATACCACTTAATCAACTCTATATCACCAGAGTAGACAAGCTTAAAGCAATAACAGCACATTTGTTGGAAGAGCGCACCCAATTTTCCGGATATTTTGAGATTTTTTGACCAGGTTGTAATGGTAATTGGATAGGGTAAACAATAGGGCCTGTGAATCCTAGAGCTCAACATTCTCTATATCTCGCAAAATAAGGAATTTTGTAATTAGAATAATTATCGGAGATCTCCGATAATAATTCAACAGCTGCTGGAAACGTCTCTTCCAATGTGAAATAACAGGGAAACTGCGGCATGTATGTGTCTAGATGCTCATCCATTAGGTGTTCCGTTGCTTCAGGCAAGTCATGTTAGAGGTAATTTTCGTGAGGTGGCACTATTTTCAGGATTATTTTACCATGGACAGACATAAATTAGGCGTTTCCAGTGCTGCCATTAAATTACATTAAACCAGGGATCCCAATTCTAATTACAAAAATCGCTTCTTTAATGACAAATACACATTCTTGAGCATTGCCACTCGCAGGTATACTTTACTAGACAATTACCAACACAACTGTGCAAAAAATCTCAATTTTTAAAATTGGGGGCACTCTTCAAAAAATGTGCTGTTATTGCTTTAAAGAAGCTTAATGTAGCTTAAATTGCAGGTCTGGTAAAGTATGACATATTTTATGGCTGCTTAAAGAATAAATTAGTTACTTGTCCCCAACCTTTTCTCATTTCCTAAGATTAGTTAATTTTTTTTTATTTATTTATTTTCCAATATTAAGATAATTTTTGATGTTCTAAATGATTCAGTACATCTTTTCTGTTGCTAAATGAGTTTATTAAACAACTTCAATCACTTCCAAGGGTTATTGTGGTACTCTAAGGAAGTTATCACTTATCTTAAAATAAAATGGGCCTCCTTGTCTTTTATAACCTACTGACAGAGGATTAGAACTGTTAGAGATGCCAATTTCACACTGAAATTAGAATTTGATCATTCTCAGATTTTATGCTTACTATATTCAAAGAATATAAGTTGTGGGCTGCCTTATTAACTTCACAGTAGCTATCTTAATGAATTTATTACATAACGACTGTGTATTCGGCTTATTTACTTCAGGTGTGATCCAATACATTGGTGTGCTTTCTAAATATACAAAAAACCTGGGTTAAAAAAATATTGGATCACTTCTTTCTGGAAATGTCCTCATGTCTCTAAAACATCAATTGCTACAAAAATTATCTGGCAAGTCCTTTGCCATTGTTTTGGAGGCCAAAAGTATGAGTCCTGGGAATTCCCACTGATTCCTCAATTTGGTGGTCACATTTAGGTATAGTCCACCCTTTTTCTATTTATTTATGTGTTATGAATTATGCCAATCATTCTATATAAATAGGTGCAGACACTTCCTCATATTTGTCAAATTGTCCCAGAATGCACTTGGCACACTATATTCTGTATGAGAATTTTGCAAACAAATTCTTGGCAAAAATCAATTCAATAGCATGGTTACATGTAGGAAATTTGGAGGTAAAGTTTGAAAGTTTTGCAACAAAATGCAACGGAAGCTGCAATTTAATGTATTAAATATGAAATATTATTCTATAATGCATATTTTTAACTAAATACTTTGAAAGTGATGCACACAGAGTCACAAATCCCAACATATATTTTATTGACAAGCTTCCTTCCTCTTAATTCCTCAAATTCTTATCATGTCTTCCATTGGTTGAAGTAATCTTAACCCTTTCATCCCTGGTAAATTCTGTCTAAGTTATAAGTCAATGGTTTTTGAGATGGCTTCCCAAATGCCCTGCAGTCATTTGGGAAGCCATCTCAAAAACAACTGACCCTAAGACTAGGCTTGTTTGGACTCATTTGAATGTTTTTTTCATGCTGATTCCAAAAATGGTCATGAAAAATAAAAAAAATTGAAATTTTTGAAATTAAAATTAAACAATTCTGATTTCTGAGTGACTCTTATCACCTGCAGAGTGCAAAAGGTTAAAGGGGGATGGCCCGATTTAAGGATATGAAGTTTTTATCTTGATAGATTGGCCTTCACTCCGAATCCCCATCTGTAAAGTTTCGCGCCGATATTTCAGTCCGTTTGATGTGAGAGCTAAAAACGTGATTTTATAAGCCCCATAGAGTACTGTGTAAAATTAATATTGGTCGACCAAAATGGGGCACATTTTCGCTCATAACTTCCAAACCAAATATCCTTTGGCTCTAAGATTTCTCAGGGTAAATGAGAAAAATAGTAGCTTTCTTCTGATACCAAAATGTTGACCACTTCCGGTAAAATCTGGGGCTTCTGGGGACGAGGCTATTAGCGATCGGGCCATGGACCTTTAAGATTTGTGTGTCATGCATTCTGAAAAATGTCCCTTATCAGTGCCGAAAAGGCATGTATGCATCTCAAATGCCTATGGCTAACTAGCTCAAGGTTGTTTAATGGATGACTATCAAAACTATGGAATTGAATTAGCTCCTGGTGATGTACAAATCGGTGACTCCGAAGTAGTCGACCAAGTCAAATCCAAGTTTCATTAAATATCAAAAGGTTAAAGGTTCTTCCCCATTGGACCTATTTTCTCACCCAGGGGCGTAACAGGGGGACTGGTGTTAGAGGGCAAACCTGGGGTTTGAGGCAGATTTTTCCCGGTTGGATGTGGTTTTGAGGTACGATGTACTGTTTTTGGGGGGAAAATTTCCAGGTCGTGGGGGCAAGGCACAAAACGGGCTGATTTTAGCATGATTTTTCAAGCTTTTTTCTTCCTGGCCAAAACTATCTGGAGTGGCAACTGCTTGCCTCTCCACCCCCCCCCCCCCCACATTAGATGCCTGTTATTCACCGCAATTCAGTATAATTCCACCTTAAAATTTAATTAGGCTGTGCTGGCACGGTTCCAATTTGGCGGGGGAAAGGAAAACAGATTTTTTCAGAAGTATGCTACAAGGTATTTTCTGGATTTCAAGCTAACTTCACATTTGATCAACCAGGAGAGCTATGATAGTATCATATTAGCTCTATAAACCAGCAGTGGCGCTAGACTCAATTTTCTGGGGGGAATATGGGGGGGGGGGGGGGGGCGGAAGTAAAATTTTGTGGGGCAAAAACTTCCACATTTTTGGCCCAAACATCACTTTTTGGCCCACATTTGGCGATTTTTGACCCAAATTGATGATTTTTTTGCCAAGGCCGTCATTTTTCTTCTGGCCGGGGGGGGTACGGGGGGGGTAGGTGGTTACTGGGGGCAAGAAAAAAGTAGAGGGGAAATGCCACGTCCTCTTAGGTTTTTGCCATTATTAGGGAATCACTTTCACACTTTTAAATAATATTATTTTTTGAAAATGATAAACATTTTCAGTGGATTGAAAATCAAATAAAATAAAAATGAGGAATAAATGATAGGGGTTTCAATTAAGGCCTATTCAATATTGTGTCATAATGGATGCGGCAGTCTTATTACTTAAAGGTTGCAACAAGCGATTTTGACGACCCAAATATTGTGTACAATAATATTTCATATAGGACTAGACACTCAATACAATTCTTATTCTTGGATTTGGCTACAGAAATGTCTTGAAAGGGAAAAGTGATTCTGATTTGCGTTATTTCAAGGTAAAACATAGCTGCTTTTGTATTTGCTCTATACGAAATTAGAAATTTCACAATTTTGTATCCCAAAGATACATTTCTCAGCTTAATCCTTTCAGATGGGGTTATTTTGATGGAAAGCTTTACATCAGGCCAAAAATCAGTACTTTCGATTTTTTTAGGACACCTGAGATGGAAATCTCTCGTTGCACCTTTAATTACAGTTAATAGATACAAGCCTGTCCAGGAAATCCACTAATTCCACCAATAGTAGACCGGCCCCCACCCCCCACAAATATTCAGGATTTGCCGTTCTTTCCTATCTTTTATTTTTAATTGATTTATTTTTTTTATTTTTTTTATTTTTTGTCTGTTTGTGTTTTTGTGTTTGAATTAAGGATAGTCACCTAAAGTGCTCAGTTCCAAAGTTTGAGATGAATCACATTTTTCATTTTGATGCAGTAAACATTTATGTACAATGTAACAGTACCATAGGACATTGTGTATAACAAAAATTCCTTACAGAATTTATTACAAAGTTGTGGTTTTCTAAATGAAGGACATCAATTTGAGCTTAGCTAGTTCACACAGTGATTAGAATGTGGACAAGCACTATGTGTATGCAAAAAAACATGATTTGTTTGAAAATTGAGGGTGCCATCCTCGGAAAATTTAGGCCGGCTTTAAAATTTGAAGAACACTCTTTTTACAGAAGATTCTCAGACAACCACCTAAATCGTCAGAAGCAATAACATTGAAATATTCACATACACAAAAAGTGTCACGTTTCAGAATCAGATGACTGATACATACAACCAGTAGAGTAAGACTTATGTTGCTATTTTGGGTCGAATTGAAATTATGAAAATAACATGTTACCCATGTTCAATGCAATGATTCATAGAGAATGACAGATTGACAACGATTGGGGATAATAGGCATGATAATGGCAACAGAATTGTAGTTACCCAACAGATGTAGTACAAATTGTATCTGCCAAAGTTAACCAAAGTCACTCAGAGTTCAACATTTGTTTCCTTTTTAATTTGTTTTTCTCAAAAATATTTAAACAAATTTAATGTCCCCTTTGCTTACAGAATTGTTTCATATTCCCCCTCAACAGCTCCATTCCCCATGGCTTAAATAATAACCCCTCCCTTATAGAACAAGATCAAGTACATCTGATTGAGCAGGAATCTGTGATACTACCCTCAAGAGCAACTTGAAAATGAATAGATGAATGGTTAGGCAAAATGCTCTTGCAAACAGAAACATGAAAAGTTAGGCAAATAAACCAAACCATTGGTGATTGAAAGTTAGGCAGACCAAAAACCATGAGTGAGATTTCCAGATATATGCTGGCCCTGCATGGTCCAGCAAAATAAAGCAAAAAGATCTTTTGTCAAACTTGCAAGCAAATCAATCCAAGAGGAAAAATATTGAAGGTATGCATATTTTAGACTAAATATAAAATCCAAAAGACCGATGAATAGTATAAAATGTGATTTGAGTAAAAAAAAATTTATCTAAGAATTTCCTGTAAGACCAGTAAGTAGTTACATGAATGTGCAGCAGTATTTGTCCATTTACTAGATGAGTATCGGATTCAGCCAGAATGTGTATTAGCTTCCAATAGACTTCCAATATCCCTAATCAGATAACTACCAACAGCAACAGAATATTTCCTTTCTTGTATCTATAGTACATGGGGAAATGTAATGAATGTTTTGGTTTAGTTTTTTTCATATACAATTTTGACACCAATGTTTTTCCAATACAGAATTTCATGGAGAATCTGAAAATCATGGGTGTCATTTTTTAAAATGTGTTCTTGGGTGTTTTATAAGGGGGAAAATTTGTACAGGGGAAACAATAAAAGTGTTTAAATTGATTTAAAATTTATACCAAACTGTTCGGTTGCTCATAAGGTTTCTATAAAGGTAGAGTTTGCCATATTTATGACCTATTGTTTTAGTACAATAGGCTCAAGAAAGTAAGTAATTATTTATAGAATGGTCCGATTTTGTTGAAACTGGTTTTAAATCGTTCATTGGGTCATACTAAATAAGAAAATGTATATAGATTCTGTGTTTCACCTTTCAAAGTGAGACTTTAGAGATATGACTAACGGTCTCCCATAGACTCTGTAGACCACGGCCATATTTGCCCTCTTAATTATCATCAAAACACCATTGACAACGCGACCTGTATATTTTCGGCTTCTGTACAGTAAGACGAACAATTTGGCACCATTTTTAAAACAAACCGATGAATCCGAAATTTTACCCCCGTGTGACCTTGAACCCGTTTTGCCTTGTTACTTTTGTGCTATAACCCTCAGGTAGGGCAAACTATACCTTTCCGTAATCCTTGAAAGGTACTGAACATGATGGTATACTTTAAAGGTGCATTTCGTGATTCCAGCACCTTCTGTTTTATTCATGGTGCACTAGATATCCTTGAGAAAAGCTTATTCACAAAATTTGAGTTGCTCCCGATCTTGCGGTTTTGTGTTATGAGCAAATGTTTGTTTCCCACGGTCCCATAGGCCACCGTGCTGTAATTTCTGTCCGTTTACGGACAGAGAATACAAAATTGCGAATTTCGTACAGATACGACTGAACTTGCAATAAAATGTGGGGTAAAAAAAAAAACATGGATTACTAAGGCTAACGGTTCAGGTGATATAAAAATCTCAACTTTTTTTAGGTAAGTCGGGGGACGAGGCTGTGGATCACAAAATGCCCCTTTAAAACACATTTTGCCCCCTTTTATATTTTGACCCCTGTATAAACCTTTCCCCCTAGAATACATCCAAGAACACATTTTAAAAAATGACACCCATGATTTTTGGAATCCTCATACAATTTGATTTAGAAAAACCTTGGTTGCAAGATTGTATATATGAAATTGTCACCAAAATATAGTTCCACATGTACTACTAATTCTATAATAAAAATCTATATTCCATGCTTGTGACATATCCTCATAGCTTGCACGAGATGTACAAATTATTAATGACGGGATATGAATAGGTAATACTAAATTAGTCTGATTTTCACGGTCTGTTGCCTATCCATCCGTCATCCTAGGGCAGAACTAATTTAGATCTTTACAAGGAAATGCCAGTGCATGATTTAGTTTCCTCTTTCTTGTGTGCACTCTTGTTTCTTATTGATACCAAAATGACAGATGTGATGGGTGACTGATAGGAATGAAGATGAAGATTAGATTGAGCACTTTCAAACAGGCCCTGGCAAAAAAAGGTAATAGGTAAAGTTATAGTATACAAATATTGACTGCTCATGAGGGAAATGGTGCAAAATAACTACCTGCAAAATAACTACCCGCGGTGACTGGAGACCCGGCCCTAGGCCTACTATTTCAGGTAAAATAGTAGGTCCAGTCACTGAGTGGAGGTATTTTGCACCATTTCATGACTATAAAGCAATCAATATTTGTTTTAAATAACATATCAAAATGCTTCTGACATATAAACAAAAACTAATTGCTAGGGCGTCAAGATCAGCTGCCATCTCAAGGATCAATTCCATGTTCATGAATCGCAGCTCTCTCCCACAAATTTCTCGAAATGCTCTAGACATTTGATTTGTTTTTGATATTAAGAGGCATTTCGAGATCCGCAGCCTCGCCCCCAGGGTTTTGTGTTATGAGCAATTGCTCAATTCCCACGGTCCCATAGGCTACTGTGCTGTAATTTGTCTGTTTACGGACAGAAAATACAAAATTGCGAATTTCTTACAGATGCGACCGAATTTGTACGTAAGATTGGGCACATATGGATTACTAAGGCTAACAGATCGGATGATATAAAAATCTCAACATTTTTTAGGTAAGTCGGGTGCAGGGGGTGTGGTTGCACCCCCCCTAATTCCACAAAAGGGGCAAAAGGTCCACTTTTTGGTGATGAAATGTTCAAAAAAACAAAAAAGGAACATTTTAGGGGGTTTTAAATCCACTTTTACCAAAAAAGGTCCACTTTTTTAAAGTCCCGCACCCCCAAAAATAAATCCTACATGCAGCCCTGTTACTAATACTTTAATGCACACAAGTGTTCCAATTTTTACTCTTCTAAATATACTTATTAAACACAACTGTATTATAAGCTGTCTTACACATCCATCAACTTCATGAAGCTAATGACACATAGGGGGTTGATATTCAGGCAATAAAAATAGGATACCTCATGTAGGAATGGGTTGTTATATTTTATATATGACAGCGTTCAAGCTTTGACTTGCGTTTGGTGGACAGAATGGTGGAAACTTAAAGGGAAAGATATCCTACTTAAAATACCATTTTCTAGGGTGAAATTTTGTGTAGAAACTGAATCTGATTTTTTTTTTTTTTTTTTTTCACTACTAGGTAGTTTTCATGTTCATACACTCACAGGAAATTAGCAAGTCAAAATTTTTGTCACCCGAAAACGGCCATTTTTGGCTAAAATTGGCCAAAAAACTGAATTTTTCTCAAAATCAGTGAAAAATATGGGGTTTTAAGTGCCAAAATCTGAAAATATATGATATTTTACCCTTAGAAACATTTAAGTAATCAAGAATTTTGACTGTTTTCACCCCTAAATATTTTTTTCACGCCCGTGTCCGCTAAATGTAAGTCAAAGCTTGAACGCTGTCATATAGACAAAGATTCACTAAAATTAAACTAATAAAACCCAGCCAATATGTCATCTCTTTATGCGTCTTTTTTCAACCAGTGATATATGGATTCACACAGTAAATAACAGGAGAAACAGAGGTAAGTCCAGCCCCTGCTGCAAATGATGGTATTTTTTTTGCGGACCCTTTTCTAAGTGTACCCTAAAGACGAGATAAATGGCGAGATCTGGGTTGAGAATCATGGTTGCTATCAATATTAAGTATAAAATCTGTAGGAATATCAAAAAAAGGTTGACATTGATACATTATTTTGATCTGACAAACCAATTTTAACCGTATTCTTACAGGGAACACCTGACTGAAAAAGTGCTCTGACCTCCAGGGTCTACGGTGCATGCTAGTCTTCACTATCCAGCAGCTTGGAAATTTTGGGCATAACTACCCTAATTTCATGATTGATCGGGTTGAAGATATAATGATCTTCAAGCAGAATGTTAGCTTTAAGGTCTGAGATGTTCCATTGAGGAGAAAATGACGTTTTCATCTCGCCCATTTTGTACAGGAACGAATGGGACTCGTATTTACCAGTGTAAAACCACATAGTCTATGGCCTATTTTTCACCATCAGTTCAGTGAGGGCAATTATGAGAATGGCCTATAGGCTAATTTGATTCCAAGTAAAGATCGAGAAGAGGATTCAGTCAGTCAGTCAATCAATCAATCAATCAGCCAAGCAATTAATCAGTCAGTCCATCCATCCAACTGTCCATCTATCCATCATTGTCCTAAGCTGACAAGCCATCTATCTATTCATCACTTACAAAGAGATCAGATTGAAGCCCTGTTAAAGGCTGACTCAAGAGATTTTGAAATATAATATTTTTGTGTAGTAATTAAAAATAGTAATCTAGAACTAAAGATAGTCACATAAAATGCTTAATTCCAAAGTTGGAGATGAATCAGATTTTTCGTTATCATGCAGTAAATATTTATGTACACTATAACAGTGCCATAGGATACCGTGTATCAGATCTGAAATTTGATGACAAAGATTTTCTATATGAAGGACTTTGTTTTGAGCTTAGTTATTTCACACAGTAATTAGTATATTGACAAGCATTATGTATATCAAAAAAACTTGATTTGTTTGAAAATTAAGAGCGCCCTCATCGGGAAATTACTGAGTCAGCCTTTAATTGCAGGGTCATAATAGCAATAGAGATTTTGCATGTTCTGCACACAATACGTCCTTATTATGACTACTAAACTCTGTTCAAGATTTGCAGAAGAATAAAAAAACATGCATATGGGGTGTATAAGTGTTTCAAAATAGCCTGTCAATGGTAGACCACTCTTCTTCAGTTGATGATTACTCGT